>PITA01012522.1:38118-61672 GCA_004023965.1 Spilogale gracilis
TCTCTCTCTCTCTCTCTCTCTCTCTCTCTCTTTCTTTCTTTCTTTCTTTCTTCTTTCAAGATTTTATTTATTTATTTGACAGAAACACAGCTAGAGAGGGAACACAGCAGGGGGAGTGAGAGAGGGAGAAGCAGGCCTCCTGCCGAGCAGGGAGCCGGATGCAGGCCTCTATCCTGGGACCCCGGGATCATGACCTGAGTCCAAGGCAGTCGCTTAACCAACTGAGGCACCCAGGGGCCCCTCCCTGGCTATTTCTAAGAGGTCTCCCTGCCGAGGTACATGAGGATGATCCAAGCCCTCATCCACCCACCTCTGTGTCAGGCCACCAAAATGCTGCCCTCTAGTGGACACCTGTCTGCTGGGCACAGCTGTCCTTGGCTGTTGGCTCTCTCTGCCAGCTTCACCCTGACTTGGAGGAAGGAGACCCTATTCTCCCCTTCAGTGCTCTGGCCAAAGGACAGCTTAGGTTCTCTCCCTGAATCTCTCACAGCACAAAAGTGAAGAAGGCTTTTCCAAAGGGTTGGGTGTAACGGAAGAGAAGTAAGTAGTTCCTCTGACTAGTGTTGGATGTAGCTTTTGGCAGAATCCGCAGACATCAAACCCCTCAAGCACCCATGTGACTGGGCTGGCTTAATTCCTTCCCGTTCCCGCCCCCCCCCCCCAGCCTGCTGGAAAAGCTTTGCTGTGTTTCTGAAACCAAACTCCCAGGGGAGACTCTTTTTTCTTGTCCCGCAGTGTAAGGCCCAGGTCCCCGTTCTACAGTAACGGCCAGCCTTGCCCTCTGCAGGATTCCCCATAAGATGCCACACACAGTTCCACAGTGGGGTTCAGCAGAGCTGAAGGGGCTAGTAAAGTCCAGATCTTCAGCCACAACCCTCCCCCCCACCTGCCACCAGTGCTTTCTTCACACAGCACCATGTGGCTTGAACCCATGGCTCAGAGCTCCAAAGGAACAAACAACAGTTATAGAGACACCGTTGCCTGCAGTTGCACAGAGCAAAGTAACATTTCTCTCCCAAAAGCCCCCACGTCTGGGAGAATGGGAGACACAACTCTGATAAAATATACAATAGTCCCCTCCTTTTTAACTGTTATGTGTATACACACCAGTGTTTTGTTTTTTGTTTATCCTGAAAGATACTCTCTTTTTCTGTTCTGGAAGAGGACTCTTCATTTCCCTCTCTGAGATTGTGTTCAGGTTTGCCCCCTAAGAGTGAGGAGGTGGGCCCCGCTTTTGTCTTTGCACTGGGCCTGATGGCTTCACAGAGCAGAGGGCAGTCTGTCCTGGAGGCCTGCCCAAGCCTCCATTCCAGCAGCCAGAAACTGCTTGTGACATTAATTTTTCTGGGTTCCAGAAGTCTGAAAGCTCCATCTCTGCCATGTGGTCAGGAAAAGCTGAGGGGGGTAGGAGTTATACCGGGGGGGGGGGGGTGTGTGTGGTATTTTTATGGTTTAGGCAGCAGTAATAACTGGATCTCTTTCTCCCCCCGGTGGGCTGATCAGAGGAGTCATGAGCAGCCTCTGGTCTCAAAGAACACTTTGGCATCTATCTCCCTGTGGCCTGAGGTGCAGGTTGCAGTGAAACATGGACCCCTCCAACGGTGTGTCTGGCCAACTTCAGCTGCTGAGTGAACATTACTTATATTCCTTCTATTTGTGTTCCAGGCACAGAAAATTTAGGAGCACTTAGACAAACATTTGCCATTTTCAAGGGAGTTCCCTTGACATGCTGACTTTTACATCCGTGATCCCAACAGGAGAAAAGGAGAGTTTTTGTTCAGCCAGATTGAGATACCAACCTGCCAGGAGACCTATGGAGGGCTTATGTCTCTGGTTCCCCGTGGCCTAGCAGGAGTTCTTTTTGGGCATATATGACCTCTTGGGTGAGGCCCACTCAGCAGGTCATGGGATTGGTTGTACCAACCAGCATTAAATAATAGTAACAAAATAGATGGGGAAACATTAGCATGGATCACCGATAGGAACAAAAGTATTATTTCATTAAACTTTGGCTTGAGTTATATATATTTGTGTGAGCATGCACCAGAACTTAATAAAATACACATAAACACACATAAAAATGTATCTGTCACTGTGGGTCATGATCATGAATATCTGTAAGCCAGTGTCATAGATCACTTTGATTCCTTACTTGCTTTCAAAGCGTGTGGGGTTGAAAGTAAAGTGCAGGACTCCATTTCATTTGTTGATTATTCTTCTCCCAGCCAATTTCTTTTCTTGCATCACCCCCCAAATAGTAGACAAGGAGAACACCTGAGCAATTAAAATCAAGGTGCTCTTTGATCACCTGAAGAGGCAAGGGGGAAGTGTGTGTAGACCAGGTGGCTAATGATTGTGGGGCCCCTGCAATGAGGTTCTGTAGAGGCCTGCAGAGCACTAATAGCGGTTGGGTTTAATAAGTTAATAACTAATAATGAGAACATCTTTGAATGACCCTCTTGGTGTCTCATGGTGATATCTATTGTTAAAACATCTAATAACATGTTAAAAGAAAACCCAAGGGTAAATGATTATAGACATTATGATCATTTTGCATAAACTTTGCGATGTCATCTCTGTGCCCTATAACAGTATATATAACTGACCTTCAGAAATGTTCCTAATTCTTCTTAAAATGCTTGTTGCTGGGGCACCTGGGTGGCTCAGTTGGTTGAGCAACTGCCTTCGGCTCAGTCATGATCCCGGAGACCCGGGATCGAGCCCCACATCGGGCTTTCTGCTCAGTGGGAAGCCTGCTTCTCCCTCTCTCAGTCCCTCTGCTTGTATACCCTCTCTGGCTGTGTTTCTCTCTGTCAAATAAATAAATAAAAGCTTTAAAAAAATAAAATGCTTATTGCCCTGGAATTCAAATGGTACCATTATTAACTACCTGTTGTGTGCCAGATGGTGCCTCATCATCTACTTCTCTCACTTAGGCATTGTCATGCCCATTTTACAGATGTGGAAACCGAGGTTTTGAGAATTAACTGACTTGCCAAAGGTCTGGGACTAGTAAATGCCAAAACTGGGATTTGAGTCCCGGTTTCAAAGCTCTAGACCCAGAGGAAACTTCCCTGTTTTTTGATAGTGGTATTTTTTATCTCTGGGAATTTCACTTTTGAAGCTAATAGTTGAAGTTCAGAAGAAATGACTAAAAGAAGATTCCAAAAGGACTATACACCGTCACTATCACCAAGCAGGATTTATTCTAGGTATGCAAGTCTGCTTCAACATTTGCAAATCAATGTGATCTACTATATCAATAAACTAAAGAAAAAATCAAATAATCATGCCAGTTAGTTCAGAAAAAAAAATTTGACAAAATATAATACCCATTCATGATTAAAAATGCCCAGCAAGTTAGAAACAGGGGGGAACGGCTTGAACTTGATAAAGAAGCATTTGTAAAAAATCTGCTAGCAATATCGGACTTACTGGTGAAGGACTAAATGCTTTCCTGTAAACTCAGGAACAAGGTGAGGCTGTCGACTCTCACCACTTTTATTCTGTAGTACTGGAAGTTCTACCTAGAGCAGTAAGTCATGAAGACATACATATTTGACAGGAAGAAATAAAATTGTCCTTACTTGCAAATAACATAATTTTCTACATAGGAAATTCCAAATAATATACAAAAAACCTCCTAGAACTAATAATATTCAGCAAGATCACAGGATGCAAGGCCAATACACAAAAATCAATTATATTTTGGGGCACCTGGGTGGGTCAGTTGGATAAGTGTATGACTCTTGATTTCAGGTCAGGTCATGATCTTAGGGTTGTAAGATCAAGCCCTGTTTTGGGCTCCACCCTCAGTGGGGAGTCTATTTGGGATTCTCTCTATCCCTCTCTCTTTGCCTCTCCCCCTACACCATCAGATAAATAAATAAATCTTTAAAAAAGATCAGTTATATTTCTATATACTAACAATGAACACATGGAAACCAAAATTAAAAACACATACCATTTACAATCACTCCAAAGAAAATGAAATGCTTACATATACATTTAACAAATATGGGGGCTTCTGCATGGCTGAGTCAGTTAAGCACCCAATTCTTGATCTCAGCTCAGGTCTTGATCTCAGGGTCATGAGTTCAGCCCTGCATTGGGCTCCACACTGGGCATAGAGCCTACTTAAAAAACAGAACAAAACAAAACATATAGAATCTCTATGAAATGCTGATGAAAGGAAGGATATTTAAATAAATTGGAGAGACCTATTGTGTTTATGGATTGGAAGACTCAATATAGTAAAGGTGTCATTTCTCTCGATCTTTGGTAGTAATGTAATTTATACCACAATTTCAGCATTTATTTGTAGATAATAGACAAACATATTTTTGAACTTATACAGAGAGAAAGTGGCCATAGAATAGCCAAACCCAAGTGGGAAGAATTTATGTGATATTAAGTCTTACTATATAGCTACAGTAATCAAGACAGTGTGATATTGTCAGAGATAGGAACATCAAAACATAGATCAATGAACAGAGTAGAGAACCCAGAAATTGACCCACACAAATAGGCTCAGTTGATATTCGATAAAAGTGCAAAAGCATTTCAGTGGAGGAAGGGTAACCTTTTCAGCCAGTGCTTCTGGAGCGATTGGACATCCACAGGCAAAAAACTGAGCTGTGACCTAACCCTCACACTTTATAAAAAATTAACTCAAAATGAATCTTGGAATTATATGGAAAATATAAAATTATAAAAATTTGAGAAAAAAATAGAAAATTGTTGGAATCTAGGACTAGGCAAAGAGTTCTTGGTCTTGACGCCAAAGGACAATCCATAGAAGGAAAAATGGACAAATTGTATCTCATTAAAATTAAAAAGTTTTGTTCTGCAAAAGCCTGTATGAAGAGGATAAAAACGGAGAAAATTTTTGCAAACCACATATCCTATTAAGGAATTTCACATTTCAATGGTAAAAATAGAAACAGTGTAATTAGAAAATGGCAAAACAGAATAGAGATCCCAGAAATAAATCCACACATATATGGTCCATTAATTTAGGACAAAGGAGGCAAGAATATACAATGAGAAAAGGACAGTCTCTTTAATAAGTGGTGCTGGGAAAGCTGCACAGCCACATGCAAAAGAATGAGACTGGACCACTATCTTACACCATACACAAGAATCAACTCAAAATTGATTAAAGACTTGAATATAAGACCTGAAACCATAAAACTCCCAGAAAAAAGCAGGTAGTAAGCCCATTGACATTGGTCTTGGTAATGAGTTTTTGAATTCAACACCAAAACAAAGGCAACAAAAGCAAAAATAAACAAGTAGGGCTACATTAAATTGAAAAACTCTGCACAGCAAAGGAAATCATCAAAGAAATGAAAAGGCAACCTATTAAATGGGAGAAAATATTTGCAAATCATATATCTTATAAGGGGCTAGTATCCAAAATATACAAATAATTCATACAACTCAGCAAAAAACAAAAAACAAAAAAACCCAATTTGATCAAAAAATAGGCAGAGTATTTGAATAGAAAGCATAGAGATGGCTAACAGACACATGAAAAGATGTTCAACATCACCAGTCATCAAGGAAATGCAAATCAAAAACACAATGAGTTATGACCTCACACCTGTCAGAATGGCTGTTATCAAAAAGAAACAAGTGTTGATGAGAATGTGGAGAAAAAGGAACCCTTGTGCACTGTTGGGAATATTAATTGGGCAGCCACTATGGAAAACAGTATGGAGGTTTCTCAAGAAATTAAAAAAGAGTCATCATATGATCCAGCAAGTCCACTTCTGGGTGTTTACCTGAAGAAAACAAAAATACTAACTTGAAAAGATATCTGTACCTCCATATTCATTGCAGCATTATTTACAACAGCCATGACATGGAAACAACCCAAATGTTCACTGATCGATGAATAAAAGAAATGTACATATGTATGTATATACATATGCACACACACACACACACACACACACACACACACACACACAAAGACTTGTTACTCAGCCATAAAAGAGAATGAAATCTTGCCATTCATGACAACATGGATGGACCTTGAAGACATGATACTAAGTGAAATAAGAACAAATACCATATGACCTCACTTATGTGGATTCTAAAAACAAAAAATGAGCACATAAATATAGCGATTGGTAGTTGTCAGAGGATCGGGGTTGGGGGGAGGGTGGGGGAAATGGGTGAAGAGAATCAAAAGGTACAAATTTCCTGAGGATGTAATGTATAGCATGGCGACTATAGTTAATACTGTATTGCATATTTGAAAGTTGCTAAGAGAGTAAATCTTAAAAGTTCTCATCACAAGAAAAAAATTCTGTATGTATGGTGACCGATGGTTTGGTGATCATTTTGTAATATATCAAATTATGCTGTACACCTGAAACTAATATATTACAATTATACCTCAGTTAGAAAAAAACAAAACGCAGGGGGCCACCTGGTTAAGCTTCTGCCTTCGGCTCAGGTCATGATCCCAAGGTCCTGGAATTAAGTCCTGCATCAGGTTCCTTGCTCAGCCTGGAGTCTGCTTCTCCCTCTGCCTCTGCTGCTCCCCTTATGCTTTCTCTCTCTCTCTCTCTCTCTCTCTCTCTCTCTCTCTCAAATAAATAAATAAAATATTGAAAAAAAGAGGCAGGGTGACTGGCTGGCTCAGTCAGTAGAGCATGTGATGCTTGATCTCAGGGTTGTGAATTTGAACCCTAAGCTGGGCCTAGAGATTACTTAAAAAAAGGCAAAAAAATGGACAAAAGGCATGAACAGACATTTTTGCTGAAGAGGATATACATATGGCAAATAAGCACATGAAAAGATGTTTAACATCAATAGCCATCAGAAATACACAAATTAAAACCATAGTGAGATAACACCATACACCTATGAGAATGACTAAAACAAAAAATAGTGACAACACCAAATGCTGGCAAGGTTGGGGAGAAATTGGGTCCCTCATGGTATAGCTGGTAGGAAGGTAAGAGGGTATAGGCATTGTGGAAAAAGTTTGGCAATTTCTTCCAAAATTAACATTTAGCTACCATACAACTCAGCAGTTGTACTCCTGGTCATTCACCCCAGTAAATGAAAATTATGTTCACAAAAAAACCTGTACATGAATGTTTATAGTAGTTTTATTCATAATAACTAAAAACTGGATCTGGCTCAGATGCCCTTCAATGGTTGAGTGGTTAAACAAACAATGGTATGTCCATAGCAAGGAATACTACTCAGCAGGGAAAAGAAATGAACTAATGATATACAAAACAACTTGGATGAAGCTCCAGGGAGTTATGCTTAGTGAAAAAAATCCAGTCTCAAAAGTGTGCATACTGTTAGAGTCCATTTATATAAGACATTTGAAATGACAACATTTTAGAAGTAGAGAAAAAGGGGTGCCTGTGTGGCTCAGTCGGTTAAGCATCTGACTTTTGATTTCAGCTCAGGTCATGATCTCAGGGTTGTGAAATTGAGCCCCATGTTGGCCTCTGCCCTCAATGTGGAGTCTCCTTTAAGATTCTTTCTCTCTCCTCTTCTCCCTCTCCCAACCCCCCCCAAAATAAGTGGAGAACAAATCACTGGTTGCATGGGGTTAGGGACTGAGTTGGGGGAGATATTGTGGTTATAAAGGGCAATAGGAGGGATCCTGGTGATAAAATTGTTCATAATCTTCTCTGGTAAGCAGGCTTTCCGCCAAGCAGGCAGCCCGATGCGGGGCTTGATCCCAGGACTCCAGGATCATGAGTTGAGTGGAAGGCAGAGGTTTAACCACTGAGCCACCCAGGTGCCCCTCTTTGTGTTATTTCTTACAACTGCATGCAAATCTATAATGATCTCAGTAAAAGACTTCAATTCAAAATAAAAGATGCTGGGACATCTGGGTGGTCCTGTTGGTTGAGCATCTGCCTTCGGTTCAGATCGTGATCTCGGAGTCTTGGGATGGAGTCCCACATTGAGCTCCCTGCTCAGTGGGGGTTCTGCTTGTTCCTCTGCCTCTCCCCCTCATTTGTGCTCTCTCTCTCTCACTCACTCTTTCTCTCAAATAAATAAATCTTAAAAAAATGCCAAAATTTGGATACTTGATTTTTAAGGTGAAGGGTGTTTCAAGACCTCTGCATTTCTGGACTGGTACTGCAGGGGAGCAGAGTTTGATACCCCAAGATATGTCTCTTTGGTTTAAGATTATTTTAGGCTGATTATTTTTAAGAAACTGCAAACACAGGAGAAGCTCTGAAAATTAAGTAGAAGTTACCCTCTTGTAAGAGACCTTTAGGTGTATAATGGAAATCTCCATTTGTCAGGATCTCTCTCTTGCTGTACCAGGAACAGGATGACTCAGTCTCTAGGAACTCTTATCACTTGAGGAGGCAAAGACTTAAATCTGCATGATAACCTTACCCTTGTTTACCGTGCTTTTCCTGGTAACCTCCCTTAATGGGCTCCCCATTCCCTAACATCTTCATTTGTCTTTCACTTGTCAACTGAAAAAAAAAGCCAACCTCAAAATAGTTCAGTAAATGCTTTAATCGTTGTAGTTGTCTTATCGAGGACTGTAGCCTGGGAGACAGTATTTTAGATTGCCCTGAAAGATCTTCTCTGAAGATGGTTGGTTTCCAGGGATTATATGCAAACAGGGGAAGGGGTGTGCGTGCTTACAAGCAGTTCTCCAAGGTATGTATACCCGTGCCTACATGTGGTTGTAAAAATTAAGGTTTTCTAATTTCCACGTAGACATGTGAAAAACCCTTAGGTCATCTTAATACATTATGTTTCTCTCCCTCTTTTTTAAAAGACTTTATTTTTAATCCCTACACCTAACATGGGGCTCGAATTTATAACCCTGAGATTAAGCCAGTCACCCCCATGATGTTTCTTTCATATCTGATTGTTCAAAAATATCAACTTCATGCCTCCACTTAACTGGTTTTCTGGTTCTTTTTGTTTTTGGTTTCTCCATGAGGTCACTTGGGACAGTCATAAGAGGCTGACATCAGTCACCTACTGTTATTTTAGTGAACAGTCCCCACTCTGGGGCAAACTGTGACCTGTAGGCGACAATGGTGAAAAGTATCTCTTTGTTCCATGGTACTAGAAAGGCTCATTCCTAGTTGTTCTGGTATATATGAGACAAGCATGTAAAAGGATAATCATCACTAAGCTTCTGAATTTGCTGAAGTTTAGGATTTTTATAGCCTGAAGTGTCTCCTCATGTCTGGGTAGAAATCGTCAAACTTTATATAGAACTGTACATGTTATTTATAGTATCGAGACATTTTGCCATCATTAGCTTTGTGTGAGTCTGACTAGATCACTGCATACAAGAGGCTAACAATTTGTATAAGAAACATGTTAACAGTAAAAAGGGTAATAATCAGAGCTAGAAACATTAGAATGATTTAAGCCAAGAATTTCGGAACCAAACATTTAGCTAATATTTCCTTAAGATGGGTATTGGGTCACTTAAGGCTGCTATGTGGTCTAATTAGCTTGTTCCCAGCATAGTGGAACCCCCTGACTTAATCTGCTCTAACTGGGAGTCATCCACATGAATCTCTCCTGTATCAGGAATAACTTTTCATGAAAAAGTCCTTGTGGGATAGTTACAAATTAATACTCTGCCCTTTTGAGAAGACTTTTTTTTTTTTAAGTAAAATATCACAGATCAATATTGTTCCCCAGCAGCTTGAGTTTAACGGTTCTGCTCTAGGCCTTAGGGAAGAAGTCAGCTCCATACCGCGTGAAGCAGTCAGTCTTAGTCTTGAGAATAGTCAGTTCAGCTAAATGGCTGCCTCATTTTGGGAGGTCGTCCTGCAGTGGGTTCTCAAAGTTCAGGTAATTAATAAGCATTTCTCATGGAAAGAAAAGAAAACTAGAGGTTATGTTTGGAGCAAATTTGAAACCCAGTGTCTGAGCCCTGAGTGTTGCTCATGAGAAGATTGCTAGACCAGGCTCGAAACATCTTCAGATGGAGTGAGGGCAGACCGTGGGGATCTGACGGGTTTTCCTGCTCTGTCTCGTGAATGTCTCTGGTGACCTTTCTGAGTGGCCAAACAGGCACTGTGTTAACATGGGCTGTTGTTGTGGAAGATTCTCTGAAGGTGACCTCCAATTGCCTAGCTGTAGTTCACAGGGCTTCAGGAAAAAAAAAAAAAAAAAAGGCAGTTTTTGTTCTCCATGATTCCAAGTCAAAAGAATGAGAGAAAATTGGAAACATTAGTTTGGAGAGTCATAGCCAGATATTTGAGGAAATCAAAAGAATTCCGGTCTCCGTTCAGTTTTGTGGGCAAACAAGAAACACTCAAAGATAATCAGAGCTAAAGTCTAACATCCACGGAGGTGTGTTACTGAAACATATTTTTTCTCTCTAAAATCACCCTCATTTCCACCAAAGATAGCCAAATCAAAACTAATTTGCTTATGAAATAAGTCTAATTTCAACAACTGGGCCTGATTATTTTACGTAAGTGCAGCAAGCATAGTAACCTTAAAGTTCTTTTAAAAATTTGTTTGCTCGAACTTTTCATAAGGAATTTCAGATTGAACTTTTAACAGCCTCTTGAGGCTAAGAGGCCAAGCCAAATACTTCAACTCCCATGCAATATCTATAGATTCAGGTTACTTCTTCTCTTCTTGAGGTTCCCCAGATATCCTAAGGTTCCCGAGCCTGCCAGGTAGTGGCCTTCTTTACTCAGTAAGGCCCACAGGAAGCCGGTAAGCAATGGACCAGGCTGATCATTTTTCCAAGGGGCTCCATGGGCTCCATGAAGTCAACCTGAGTTCTTTAAAGCTGTCTGGTCATATTTGAATCTCTGCAAGTCTTTCCCAAATATGAAATTCCAGTCAAAGCCCTGGTGGCATAACCAGTGCTTCGTGGTGTCCCGTCACAAGGACAACAGATTATTATTAAACTTATGCAAATAACTATAATTGCCATGAAAGTAAGAATGCTCACTGAGAGTTTCTGAAGTCCGGGGAGATCAGGTAGGGAGAAAAAGATAAATGTTTCCTTAAATCTGGAAGAGCAAATGTTAGAGAACCAGCAATGTTTTCCTAATTTTTTCAGTCCCATGTTACTAATTCTTGTTCAGTCTGGATGCAGTTTTTTCATTAGCTCCAGAAATTCTTACTCAGTTTAGTTTTATGATCATAAGGATATCAGAAAACTGTATCTATCAAAAATCCTTTCCATGAATTTTTTTGAATCGGAAACATTGTGAAAGCAGCAGAATAAAACAATAACTATAATGTTAAGACTAAAAAATGGGGATGCCTGTCTGACTCAGTCGGTGAAGTGTTTGCCTTTGGCTCGGGTCATGATCCCAGAGTCCTGGGATCGAGTCCTGCATCGGGCTCCTTGCTCAGCAGGGAACCAACTTCTCTCTCCGCCTGCCCCGCCTCCTGCTTGTGCTCTCTCTGATAGGTAGGTAAGTAGATAGAGAAATAAAATCTTAAAAGAAGACTAAAAAATAGCCATGGTTAAAGGTCCGATGAGAGTTCATTATAATACAGTTGACACGGAAATTTGCTTATGTCCTGTGGCGAGCAACACTTCAGTAATAGAATTACAGATGATGACATTATATGAGGACATATAAAAACTTTAGGAATTTTATATAATTTATGGAACAGTTACAGCAGAAGCTCATGTAATATGATCTATGAAGGTTTATCATCATTCATGTGACAATGCTTCCCATGTGACTTAACATGCCAAATAGATAAGCCTGATTACTCAAAGAAGACTTCTTTTAGAATCTGAATTTTGGGAAGTTTGTTGAAAATATCAGAAGGTTTTGAAGCACGGGCTTAAATGGGGCCACAGACCATTACAAAACCTAATATTTAATTACCTATTTAGCCTAGGCAACAGACAATAAGAGATTGTAAAGCCAAATACAGAAGGTTACATAGTTGTTAGCAAATCTGAGTTCTTTTAATATTGAGAAGAGTCAATTTTCCTAAGTGAGCAAAGACCTCGTAAAGACAAAACATAGAAACTCGTTTTTCTAGGCAGCTTACACGAAAGATAAAAACGTGTTTCTAGTTTTCTTTTTATTTTTTCATTTTTAAAAGATTTTATTTATTGGACAGAGAGAAACACAGCAAGAGAGGGAACACAAGCAGGGGGAGAGGGAGAGGGAGACTCGGGCTTCTCCCGGGACTCCAGGACCATGACCTGAGCCGAAGGCAGATGTCTAACGACTGAGCCACCCAGGCGCCCCTACGACTTTCTATTAAGAATAGACCAATAGTATACTCTTCTCTTGGTGAGCACTGAATAATATATGGAATTGTTGAATCACTATATTGTATACCTAAAACTAATATAACACTGTATATTAACTATACTGGAATTAAAGGAATAGACCAATAATCGAAGAAAATATTGGTATTTTAACAGAAAAACTGAATTCTAATCCTGTGTACCAGTGTACTTTATATATTAAAACTCATTCATTCTGATCTTAGTCTCGACCACACATCAAATTCTTTTCCAAAGATTCCTTTTTCATAAGCTTCATACAACTTTCTTTTTTATTCAGACTTTGCCCTAGTTTTCCTTCTCTAAACGACCAGTCTCATTTTAGGACAAAAGCACTCTCTTTTTCCTCAACAAAAAAATGTACTTCTATTCCTCATACCTTTCTTACCAAAAACCCACATCTTAATTTCCCGGCATACAGAGTTGTTTCCCTTATTGTTTTTCAGTGGTTTTAATTACATTTATTAGAATGTTCAACGCTTAGAAACCTTACTTTCTAGAGAAAACTAAGTAGTAAGCATTTGTGAACCATCTGTTACATCAGAATTCTCTAGATTGGCAAACTTATGAATACATTTCATAATTTCTAGAAACGTGTTTTGCCAATCGTATAGTCTTTCAATAAAGCATAAAACGTGTTTACCAACAGACCCAAGTTTGTCTTTATTTTGTCTGTAGTAAGGCAAAAGTAGATAAACCTATGTTTAGTAAGCAGTGTTTCAGGATTTTATTTGGGAAAGAGATAGCCAACGAATTCAACCCAATATATCATTTAACTTAACAAAAGTTCGAAATTTTAGGTTACCAAAGATTTTAGAAGCTATTTAAGTTTACCCACAAACTTTCTATCTTACTTAACCTACTTGTTTTGAACAATTAGCCATGAAAACTTCATGAAACAGACAAAATCAGCCATCATTTGTTGTCATTTTTGCTGACAAATTGGAACAGATAAAACATGAATTTAACTACTAAATTGAGTTAGAATAATGATAACACAATAAATCTGTATTGTGTTCAATACTGATAACTTCCAAAGACATGCCGATTTTAATATTTTAATTAGACCAACAAACTTAAACTGGCTTTATACTTGGAATGAATATTTTTCCAGATCATGCGGACTTGAAAATTACTTGGGTGAGTTCTATTTCTGAGAATTTAATTTATATAAGCACTTTGTTTTCTTTAAGCCAATCAAATAGAGCTCTTCTACAAATTAATTTTGGTGATACCATCTGGAAGTAGAAAATGCCACATATCCATGACACATAGAGGCACAAACAAAAACCTTATAATCATTGTTTTAAAAATTTCAGCCAAGAGGCCGGTATGATAATGCATAACTAGCTAGTTTATAAAAGAACAGTTAGATCCAGACTGGTTTTCTGGCAGATGGAATAAGTTAAGGTCACCTGCTCAGACGGCCAAAGTTTTTTTCAATTAACATTTGTGGACAGGATGCTTAAGATTTGTATTTATCCTTGACAAGTAACCTTATTGGAAGCTGTGGGCTAGGTTTTGGACAAGAGTGCTTTTAGGGTAGAGACATTTGTATTTATTTATTTTTTTAAAAGATTTTATTTCTTTATTTGACAGAGAGGGACAGTGAGAGAGGGAACACAGGCAGTGGCAGCAGGAGAGGGAGAGGGAGAAGCAGATTCCCTGCTGAGCAGGGAGCCCGATCCCAGAACCCCAGGATCATGACCTGATGACCCGAGCCAGAGGCAGACGCTTAAGGACTGAGCCATCCAGGTGTCCCTGTAAATATATATATATATTTATATATATTTTTATACATATATATATTTTTAAAGATTTCTCCTTCCTTTTCCTTTTCAGTCTTAGAAATAGGAAATGATCTAGATAATAGTTCTCTGAGAGGTTATAAGATTTGACATTGGGGCATCTGAGTGACTTGGTTAAACATCTGACTCTTGCTCTCAGCATCCTGAGTTCAAGCCCTGTGTTGGGCTCCACGCTGCTTGCGGAGCCTACTTAAAAAAAAAAAAAAGAAAAAAAAAGGACTTTTGACATAAATAAGGAAAGTCTGGAGATTGGGAAAAAGGACAGATTGAAGGACTTTGAATTGTTTCTGGGGCCATAGTTCTAGGTTTGCTAAGATTTGTAAGATAAGGACAGCTGCTTTTAATCCTTCAAGGAATTGGGTTGCAACTTAAATGACATTCTAGGTTGATCTATCCATCTGATTTGCTTCTTTCCCTCTGGGTACATAGTTTTAATTTTAGCTTAGGGGAGAGGGCCTTAAAAAATTCCTAGCAGGCTCTGAATATCAGCCTGAGTTGGGCCAACTCTTGACTATAAAGCCGTAATTACATTAGCACGGTGAGGAGAAGGAGGCTTTGATTTTAATGCTTTGTTCCCTGGCAGCTCATTTAAAGTGTAATAAGGAGGTGGGGCAGCTGGAAGTTCTTCAGGAGTTGATAATTTTCAGCTCCATTTTGTCACTATTTCAGAAAGTTTCTTATTAGTCTCTTGCGTGGACAGTTCTCTGGTCAGTGATTCTTTTAGAAGTTTCTAGATACCAATTACGTATCCCGCTCAGTAGCCAGCTTTCTTGAGTTGGGTGTGCAGATAAATTAGTTAGGTATTGCAGTGTCCCCATTTAGGCCAGCTGAGTGATCACAATCATCCTTAGTATACTTTTCTCATTTATTTAGGAACTTGCAAGTATAGGATCCAGGTGTGTTGAACATGAATCCCACCAGAGTCTTGAAAGGTGGTTCTCCATCACGTTTCTCCAGTTGTGATTGTTGATCTCTCATCTTAGTGGTTTTGAAGGCTTGGCACTACCTAAGGGGTTTTACTGGGGACCAGTGTGCTGATTAGAGGGATCTCGCTCTGGTAGGTGTTACCCTGGAGCCGACTGATTGTATTTTGTGTCTCGGTTTTCTCTTGGTTTAGCCTAGCTAAATCGAAAGTGCTCGGAAAGCTGAGTGGCCAACTCTTACAGGAGTCCCCGGAAGAGCAACTAAATATTTGCATTGTGGACGGGAATCCCTCTGGGACTGCTGCCCCGCGTGAGGTTAACTAACCTCTGTCACTCTCTAATGAGAGGAGCTAGCGTTCCTGGTCTTCTGATTCATTCAGAATCTCGTCTATATGATTGTAGCATTGAACGTTCAAATTGGCAAAATAGCAAAGGATTTTAAATTCCTGGGATGAGGATCCGTCTTCTCCAATAGACCTGCAACCAGGGCTCTACGGAATGGCGCCTCTTCGGACTTAACGAAGGAGAGAGGAGACAACGGATAAGACCTGAAACCTGTGTCACACCCAGAGCACCGCCCTTCCCTGGCTTTGCAGGAGAAACACCAGAAACAACAGTGAAGAAGCCTCTGGACTTTCCACTCACCAAACCGGGAGGTCCGGATCCCGGGAAAGACTCACCCAGGCGTCCGTCTCCACTCGGGGACACGGGTTGGACGCAAGGGGCCCATTCTGCTACCAAGGCTCGGGTTCCTCGTGGAGTCCAGGCGGAAAAGTGGCATCTCTTCCGGTCGCCATCCCTTCATGGTCGCCAAATTGTCGCCTGAAAAGAGAAAGCCAGCCTCAAAATAGGTTAGTAAATGCTTTATTCATTATCTCACTGAGGCCGGTAGCCTGGGAGACAGTATTTCAGATCGCTCAGAAAGATCCGCTCTGAAGCTTGTTGATTTACAGGGCATTATATACAAAAAAAAAAAAGGGGGAAGGGGCGTGCGAGCTTGCCAACGTACTCCAAGGTTAATTCCGCCTCCCAAGGTATAATTTCTTCGGTTGTACACATTAAAGTGTCGATTTCGGCATAGACTCGCGAAAGACCATTAGGTCCTCTTAAAACCGTGTGTTGCTATCCTATCTGATTGTTCAAAAATATTGCCGGCATGCCTCCCCTTAACTGGTTTTCTGGTTCTTGTGCTTGGTTTCTCCTTGAGGGCCCTTGGGATGGCCGCGGGAGGCCGCACAGCGGGTGATGGTATCTAAGAGGATGGCTTGGGCCATTTTGGGGAGTTACTCAGTTTTCCGGGGTCTCCTGTTATTGAACTTGTGTTTTTCACTTGTTTATCCATTTTATATTAATTGATTAGACTAGTCAGAGAACCTAGAAGGAAAAAAGGGAAAACATTTTCACCCCTACAGTATCATTTAGGTACTAGTTCTCTCTCCCTCTGGTTTTTGGTTTTCTTTTTTCTTTTCTTTTTTCTTTTTTTTAGATTTTATTTATTTGTCAGAGAGACAGAGAGGGAGAGCACAAGCAGGGGGAGAGGCTGGCAGAGGGAGAAGCAGTCTCCCGGCTGAATAAGGAGCCTATTGCTGGGCTTGGTCCCAGGACCCTGGAATCATGACCCGAATGGAAGGCAGCCCTTTAACTAACTGAGCCACCCAGGCGTCCCTGTCCCCCCTTTGTCTCGGAAACAAATTTTACTGAGAAGGAAAACAATGTACATGATGAAACATGGTTGCATTTTTTTTCCTGGCTTTCCCATATTCTCTACTGGTAATTTTCTTTGCTGACATTTTTTGCTTTCTCTGGTTTTAACATCTGTTCATCAGCAAAACAGAACACTGTCCATTATGCCGAGCACCATCAAAAGTTCCCTCTGGGGATTTCAGATGTTTGTCTCTCAAGCAGAGAAGTGGCATCGCATGGGTCCCTGGCATGTTTTTCTGGCCTCGTAGACCAGCATCTTCTGGTTAGGGGCTGGCCTCCAGATGGGCAAACACACCACAGCACCTCACTGATTTCAGGCTGTGACCGACCAAGAACGACTTGTGCCTTCTGGTTTCCCCGGCACATGGCTGATGTCACAGGGCTTACTCATGGTGATTAATACAGTGACTGCGTGAATGGCTTTCTGAAAAGACCAACCAACATCCCCCATGTCACCTCATCACTGGGTGCTGAAGCTTCCATTTGCTCATCGGGAAAATGCTTTTTACTTCAAAGAGCTATTGTGAGGAATAAAAAATAGAACTAGCTGTGAAGCACTTTGCACCCGCCAAGGAACTATGAGTCACCAGTGGACTCTCAAGTAGGACTGGGCTCAGCTGTGAGAAACATGAACACCTCCCCACCCCCCGCTGCCCATCCTTGTGGCTGAAAGAGGATAGATGTTTGTTTTTCTCTCATGATCAAGTCCAAGGGAAGTTGTAGGGGAGGAAAAATAATTTTCCTTTCCCCCTCCTGAGTTCTGAACTGAGAGCCCTGCAATAAAAGACAGATTAACAAGGAGAAAAGCTGCTCCCCCCAGCAGTGGTTTATTAACCTGTTGGTCTGCGGGATACGTGGGAGAGACCCTGGGAAACTGAGCAACTCTCAGGTGCCCTAGCCAGGGTTTTTTTTTTTTTTTTTAAAGATTTTATTTATTTGACAGAGAGAAACACAGCCAGAGAGGGAACACAAGCAGGGGGAGTGAGAGAGGGAGAAGCAGGCTTCCCGCCTAGCAGGGAGCTCAATGCGGGGCTCGATCCTGGGACTCTGGGATCATGACCTGAGCCATAGGCAGTCACTTAACCACCTGAGCCACCCAGGCGCCCCTGGTTTTTTTTTAGATTTTTAAATTTTTTTTATTTATTTGAGAGACAGGGTGAGAGTGTGAGAGAGATAACACAAGTGGGGACGGAGGCTCCCCTGCTGAGTGTGGAGCCGGACTCGGGACTTGATCCCACATGATGGCACCCTCCCCTCTCCACCAAATTCATGACCTGAGCAAAAAGGCAGATGCTTAACTGACTGAGCCACCCAGGTGCCCCTGGCCTAACCAGTTCAAATAACCTCTTTAGCTAAAAGCAAAAGAATGAAAGTTACTGTGTGTGGCTGTGTATGTGTATGGGGGCACTTACAAAGGGCGACCAGAAAAAACACAGGTGAACCAGGGTAAGGTGGCTATGCAGGTTTAAGTCCATGCCTTTTCCACTGGTTAGAGTGCCTTGTGGCTCAACCTTCCTCTTCGTACCTCGAGGGCGACATCCTTACCAATGAATCTCCATTCTACGTGAAAACAGTCATCACAAAAGGGGTAGCTTGTTTTCAGAGCTTCTCCTGTGTCTCCTGCTTGTCAAAATAATCCTTATGGCAAAGAGGCGTATTTTGGATTGGTAGGTTCTGCTCCCTTTCCAAGGCAGGAGCACGTGTGACAGTTCTGCTCCCCCAAGCTCCGAAGGACTTAGATTCTTCCTCTATGATTGGTGTGTGGTATGGGGTTTCTAGTCTCATCATTGTCTTCTGATCTAAGAGGGGTGCCAGAGCACCCTCTGACCCCAAGGAAAGATACACTCTTGTGTCTGTCTTCTCTACTCACCACATCACTTCTGATCACCAAATGGGTGGTTTTGTTTCCTGTCCCATGCAATTAGTGGGTACCAGGTGGGTGTCCTATAATTGAACTGAATTCTAACACTGCTTCCCTGGGAATAACACCAGATCCTGCAGGGTAAGGGCTCAGTCCCATGAGACTTCTAACCCCCTTCAAACGGCAGTTGTAAGTGTAGGCTGTCACCCATGCTTCTGACTGACTGTAGATCAGTTCCCACATCTACCTCCTTGGGTTTGATTAATTTGCTAGAGTAGTTCCCAGAGCTCCAGAAGACGATTTAAAAAATAATTTTTAATAATTTTTATTTTTTATTATTAACATATACTGTTTCAGGGGTATAGGTCTGTGATCCATCAGTCTTTTTTTTTTTTCTGATTCATTGTCTTATGTAACACCCAGTGCTCACCTTAACACATATCCTCCCCAGTGTCCCTAACCCCATCCCTCCCACTCCCATCCCTTCCAGCAACCCTCATTTTGTTTCCTGAGATTAAAAGTCTCTTATGGTTTGTCTCCCTCTCTGGTTTCGTGTTGTTTCATTTTTTCCTGTCTTCCCCTATGATCCTCTGCCTTGTTTCTCAAATTCCACATATCAGTGAGATCATATGATAAATGTCTTTCTCTGACTGACTTATTTTGCTTACCATGGTACCCTCTATTTCTATCCATGTAGTTGCAAATGGCGAGATTTCTTTTTTTTTATGGTTGTGAAGTAATCTATTATGTATATATACTAAATCTTTATCCATTCATCTGTTGATGGACATGTGGGCTCTTTCCATAGTTTGGCTATTGTGGACACTGCTGCTATAAGCATTGGGGTGCAGGTGCCCCTTCGGATCACTACATTTGTATCTTTAGGGGTAAATACCCAGCAGAGCAATTGCTGGGTCTTAGGGGAGCTCTATATTCAACTTTTTTCACTGTTTTCCAGAGTGGCTGCACCAGCTTGCATTCCCACCAACAGCATAGAAGGGTTCCCCTTTCCCCACATCTTTGCCAACATCGGTCATTTCCTGACTTGTTAATTTTAGCCATTGTGACTGGTGTGAGGTGGTATCTCACTGTGGTTTTGATTTGTATTTCCCTGATGCCGAGTGACGTTGAGCACTTTCTCATGTGTCTGTTGGCCATTTGCAAGTCTTCTTCGCAGAAATGTCTGTTCATGCCTTCTGCCCATTTTTTGATTGGATTATTTTTTGGGTGTTGAGTTTGAGAAGTTCTTCATAGATTTTTGATACTAGCCCTTTATCTGATATATCATTTGTAAATATCTTCTCCCATTCTGTCGGTTGTCTTTTGGTTTTGTTGACTGTTTCCTTTGCTGTGCAAAAGCTTTTGATCTTGATGAAGTCCCAGTAGTTCATTTTTGCCCTTGCTCCCCTGCCTTTGGAAATGTGTCGAGGTGGAGGTTGCTGCAGCTGAGGTCCAAGTGGCTTCTGCCTATGTTCTCCTCAAGGGTTTTGATGGATTCCTGTCCTGGTCTTTAATCCATTTTGAGTCTATATTTGTGTATGGTGAAAAGAAATGGTCTAGTTTTATTTTTCTGCATGTGATTGTCCAGTTTTCCCAACACCATTTGTGTTTTTTTTTTTTCGTCCAAGATTTTATTTATTTATTTGACAGAGAGAAACACAGGTAGAGAGGGAACACAAGTAGAGGGAGTGAGAGAGGGAGCCTTCCCTCTGACCAGACAGCCCGCTGCCAGGCTCGATCCCAGGACCCTGGGATCATGACCTGAGCCGAAGGCAGGCACTTAACAACTGGGCCACCCAGGCGCCCCCCCCAACACCATTTGTTGAAGAGACTGTTTTTTCCATTGGGTATTCTTTCCTGCTTTGCTGAAGATTAGTTGACCATAGAGTTGAGGGTCCATTTCTGGCTCTCTATTCTGTTCCATTGATCTTTGTGTCTGTTTTTGTGCCAGTACCGTACTGTCTTGATGATGACAGCTTTGGAATAGAACTTGAAGTTCAGAATTGTGATGCCACCAGCTTTGGGTTTCTTTTTCAGCTTTCCTCTGGCTATGTGGGCTCTTTTCTGGTTCCATATAAATTTTAAGATGGGGCACCTGGGTGGCTCAGTTGGTTGAGCGACTGCCTTCGGCTCAGGTCATGATCCCGGAGACCGGGAATCGAGTCCCACATCGGGCTCCCTGCTCGGCTGGAAGCCTGCTTCTCCCTCTCTCACTCCCCCTGCTTGTGTTCCCTCTCTGGCTGTGTTTCTCTCTGTCAAATAAATAAAATATATTTTTTTAAGATTTTATTTATTTATTTGACAGAGAGAAACATAGAGAGGGAACACAAGCAGCAGGAGTGAGAGAGGGAGAAGTAGGCCTCCCACTTAACAGGGAGCCCAATGTGGGACTCGATTCCCGGTCTCCGGGATCATGACCTGAGCCAAAGGCAGTCGCTCAACCAACTGAGCCACCCAGGTGCCCCTAAATAAAATCTTTAAAAAAAAAGATTATTTGTTCCATTTATTTGAAAAAAGTTGATGGTATTTTGATAGGGATTGCATTGAATGTGTAGATTGCTTTGTGTAGCATAGACATTTTAGAAATATTCTTTCAATCCGTGAGCATGGAACGTTTTTCCATTTCTTTGTGTCTTCCTCCATTTCTTTCATGAGTGTCTTATAGTTTTCTGAGTACAGATCCTTGGCATCTTTGGTTGGCTTTATTCTGAGGTATCTTATGGTTTTGGGTGCAATTGTATATGGGATCGACTCCTTAATTTCTCTTTCTTCTATCTTGTTGGTGTATAGAAATGCAAGTGATTTCTGTACATTGATTTTATATCTTGCCACTTTTCTGAATTCCTGTATGAGTTCTAGCAGTTTTGGGGTGGAGTCTTTTGGATTTTCCACATAAAGTATCATATCTGCAAAGAGTGAGAGTTTGGCTTCTTTTTTGCTGATTCAGATGCCTTTTATTTCTTTTTGTTGTCTGATTGCTGAGGCTAGGACATCTAGTACTAATTTGAAGAGCAGTGGTGATAGTGGACAGCCCTGCTGTGTTCCTGAGCTTAGGGGAAAAGCTGTCAGTTTTTCCCAATTGAGAATGATAGTTGCTGTGGGTTTCTTTATAGATGGCTTTTATGATATTGAGGTATGTACCCTCTATTCTTACACTGTGAAGAGTTTTAATCAAGAAAGGATGCTGTACTTTGTCAGATGCTTTTTCTGCATCTATTGAGAGGATCATATGGTTCTTGTCCTTTCTTTTATTAATGTATTATATCACATTGGTTGATTTGTGGATGTGGAATCCACCTTGCAACCCAGGAATAAATCCCACTTGGTCATGGTGAATAATCCTTTTAATTCTATTCGAAGAATTCTGTACTGTTGGATCCTGTTGGCTAGTATTTTGGTGAGAATTTTTGCATCCATGTTCATCAGAGATATTGGTTTGTAATTCTCCTTTATTGATGGGGTCTTTGTCTGGTTTTGGGATCAAGGTAATGCTGCCCTCATAAAATGAGTTTGGAATTTTTCCTTCATTTCTGTTTTTTGGAACAGTTTCAGAAGAATAGATATTAATTCTTTTTAAATTGTTTGTTAGACTTCCCCTGGGAAGCTGTCTGGCCCTGGCTCTTGTTTTTTTGGGAGATTTTTAAAAAGATTTTATTTATTTGGGGCACCTGGGTAGCTAAGTTGGTTAGGCAGCTGCCTTTGGCTCGGGTCATGATCCCAGGGTCCTGGGATCGAGTCCCACATTGGGCTCCCTGCTCAGTGGACAGCTTGCTTTTCCCTCCGCCTACTGCTCTGCCTACTTGTGCTCTCTCTCTTTCAAATAAATAAATAAATAAAATCTTTAAAAAGATATTTATTTGACCGAGAAAGACACAGGGAAAGAGACAACACAAGCAGGGAGCGTGAGACAGGGAGAAGGAGGCTTCCTGCCAAGCAGGGAGCCTGATGTGGGGCTCAATCTCAGGACTCTGGGATCATGATCCTAGCTGAAGGCAGACACTTAATGACTGAGCCACACAGGCGCCCCTTGTTGGGAGATTTTTGATGACTGCTTCAATTTCCTTCCTTGTTATGGGTTTGTTCAGGTTTTCTATTTCTTCCTGGTTCAGTTTTGGTAGTTTATACATCTCTAGGAATGCATTCATTTCTTCCAGATTATCTAATTTACTAGCATATAGTTGCTCATAATATGTTCTTATAATTGTATTTCTTTTATATTGGTTGTGATCTCTCCTCTTTCACTCATGATTTTATTTACTTGGGTAGTTTCTTCTTGATAAGCTTGGCCAGGGGTTTATCAATCTTATTGATTCTTTCAAGGAACTAGCTCCTAGTTTTGTTGATCTGTTCTACTGTTATTTTGGTTCTATTTCATTGATTTCTGCTCTTATTTTATTCTCTTCTGCTGGGTTTGGCTTTATTTGCTTTTCTTTTTCTGGCTCCTTTAGGTTTAAGGTTAGGTTATGTATTTGAGAGCTTTCTTGTTTCTTGAGAAAGGCTTGTAGTGCTATATACTTCTCTCAAGACTGCCTTTGCTGCATCCCAAAGATTTTGAACAATTGTGTTTTCATTTTCATTTGTTTCCATGAATTTTTAAAACTCTTCTTTAATTTTCTGGTTGACCCATTAATTCTTTAGTAGGATGATCTTTAACCTCCAAGTATTTGAGTTCTTTCCAACTTTCCTCTTGTGGTTGAATTCTAGTTTCAAAGCATTGTAGTCTGAAAATATGCAGGGAATGATCCCAATCTTTTGGTACTGGTTGAGACCTGATTTGTGACCCAGGATGTGATCTATTCTGGAGACTGTTCCACGTGCCCTAGAGAAGAATGCGTATTCTGTTGCTTTAGGATGGAATGTTATGAATATATCTATGAAGTCCATCTTTTCCAGTATGTCATTCAAAGCCCTTCTTTCTTTCTTTTTTTTTATTACTAAAATTTTTTTTCCCAGTGTTTCAAGATTCATTCCCCATTCCCCACACCCAGTGCTCCACGCTTTA
>PITA01012523.1:0-61578 GCA_004023965.1 Spilogale gracilis
AAATCTGATAACCAGTCATTCAAAAAGAAGGAGGAGGAAGAGGAGAGTGGACTGCTCCCAAATTCTGCATTAATGGGAACAATAAATAAATAAAAATATTCTAATCTTTAGGTTTACTTAAATCTAAAAGCAGCTAGCCAAATAATGCAATACAGGTCAGATAACTGAATAGGAGAAAATAAGAAACAAGAGAGCCTATATAAGCATTTTTGGAGAAAAAGATTGTCTCATATACACAAAAGCATGCACAATTTGTGTACAACAGAGAGACAATGGGCCACATCAAGAAAATAGTGAGGTGTGTAAACAGATAATATTAGAATAAACTAATATTATAATTAAACCATAGTAGAAAACAAAAGCAACAGTCTTTATAAAAGTAATCTAAATAGGGGCTCCTGAGTGGCTCAGATCAGGAGCTCTGAGTCCTGGGATTGAGCCCTGAGTTGGGGCTGCCTCTGCCTCTAATCCTCCCCCAACTTGTGCTCTCTCTCTCTCAAATAAATAAATAATATCTTTAAAAAAATCTAAATAAAACTTGAGAAATCAAAAATATTTTTTCCTAAAATATTATGTAGTATTGGCAATTTTTTTACATAATTGTTTTAAATGTTTTTATCACTTAGCTATATGCTCTCTTTAGGAAAATTTTTGGGAAAAAGCAAAAGCAAAGCAAAATTTTAACCCATGGTAGATTTTAGATATGAAATTACAGGATGGCCTATTGAAACGATAAGATACACTAACGAAGTTAATTTTTCAAGTCCATGATTTCCTGAAGAGGATATATATGGTGATGTTAATTATTTTGACCCCAAAGGAAAAGACTGACTAAAATGTATTTAAGTAATCAATAGTTCTTAAAGTTCACAACCAAGAAAATGCTAATGTATTCATTATTTTATGTTGCATTTTAATGTAATTAACATAAAACATATTATTTTTTGTTCATAGTTAAGAAGTTTTCTGACATCCTCAAGTCACTTCTCCTTACTAATGACTCACATTTTTGCTCTTAATGTTTAATTTAGTTATATTTCAATTTAATTGATTATTGAGTGATTTAAAAAATAAGGAACAAGTATTTTTTAATAGTAAAATTTAATTATATAAGTTATTTTATTAACACATTAAATATTACTTATAATGAAAACACAAGTTTAAGAAAAAAACCAGCTTGTTAAGGCAGTGAAACCTCATGTAGGATGCATAGTGGAGTATGACATGCATTTGTCAAAATGCATAACGTGTATAACACCAAGAGTGAAACCTAATGTAAACTATGGACTTCAGTTAATAACAATGTGTAAATATTGGCTCATCAGTTGTAATAAATGTCACTTCTACACCTTAAAAAATAAATGTTTCTATTATAATCAGCTCTCATTTTTGTCTTTTTTATGAATATCAAGAACAGAATAAAATCCTCCACTGTCAATGAGTATTAATAGAAAATTGTGTAGCAAAGAATAAGGAGCAAGATGTTTAAATAAAACGGTGAACCCAAGAGCCACCGATTTTTACTGGTGGTAGTGGTGGTTGATTTATTCTCTAATCATTCCTAGATCAGTGTGTGAGGATTGCTGACATTTCATGTAGCAGGAGGCCAATGCTACTATAGTCGATGAGGAACCAAACTGAATTGCCTGGAAGTTCTTTGGTTGTTATTTGCCTCCAGTATCTTGGACAACTGGCATCAAATGAAGATGTGGAGAGTGAAATAATCAAGACTCTGGGGGCTGAAAAAGTAGGAAAAGTGCACTCAGAAGACTCACAGAGTTGAAGTGATACACTGTGAGTGACTCATTTCACTTCAACTCACCTGTTCTAACCATCTTTTGGATTCTGGAAGCATTTACTGTTATGCAAAAAATAAGTTGTAACATTTTTCATATTCAGAGGGAGGTTTTTAATAAATTCAGTGCATACACTCACTTGAAATTCATATATAATCTACTCATACAAGAACATATTTCATAATAATTAGCTATAGTTTTCTGGGGAAAAACTGATAAATTTGCTTAATGGCATAAGTAAATAAGGGCTACATACACAGTCAAGCTTTTGATATTGCTGTTGGTTGTCCATGGAACAGGCTTCTAGGTAAAAGCGATCAGTGTTAATCTCATGTACTCTCATACTCTGTTGGTGGGAAGTGAATGGGGAACATCTTTTGTAGGGTGGTTTCACAATATCAAGTGCCTTTAAAATGTGATAGCTTTGCATCCAGTAATTATAGATTTTAAAATTTAAGCAAATAAATTAATTAAATGGGTTAAAAGAGGGGTGCCCGGGTGGCTCAGTCGTTAAGTGGCTGCCTTCGGCTCAGGTCATGATCCCAGAGTCCCAGAATCGAGTCCTGCATCATGTTCCCTGTTCGGCGGTTAGCCTGCTTCTCCCTCTCTCATTCCCCCTGCTGTGTTCCCTCTCTAGCTGTGTTTTGCTCTGTCAAATAAATAAATAAAATCTTTTAAATAAATAAGCAAATAAACTAATAAATAAATGGGTTAAAAGTTGAAACACAATGGTATTTTAAAGTTTTATTTAAATTCCAGTTAGTTAACATACCATGTAATATTAGTTTCATGTGTACAATAAGGTGATAAAACGCTTCCATACAGCACCTGGTGATCATCACAAGTGCCCTCTTTAATCCCTATCACCTATTTCACCTATCCCCTACCCACTTCCATTCTGGTAACTATCAGTTTGCTCTCTATAGCTAAGAATCTGTTTCTTTGTCTCTCTCATTTTTTCAACTTACTTGTTTTGTTTCTTAATTTCCACATATGAATGAAATCCTGTGGTATTTGTCTTCCTCTGACTTATTTCGCTTAGCATAATAGCATAATAGTCTCTAGCTCCACCCATGTCATTGCAAAGGGCAAGATTTTATTCTTTTTGATGGCTGAGTAATCATCCATTATATATAGATAGATATATGATATATATAGTCCATTATATATATCAGATATTATATATATATATACATATATATATCACTTCTTTATATATATATATATATATATATATATATATATATATATATATATATATCACTTCTTCTTTATCCATTCATCAGTGGATGGAGACTTAGGCTGTTTCCATAATTTGGCCATTGCAGGTAATGCTGCACTAAACATCAGGGTGCATGCAACCCTTTGAATGAATATTTCTGTATTCTTTGGGTAAATACCTAGTCGTGCAATTGCTGGATCATGGGGTAGCTCTATTATTAACTTTTTTTTTTAATATTTTATTTATTTGACAGAGAGAAACACAGCCAGAGAGGGAACACAAGCAGGGGAGTGAGAGAGGGAGAAGCAGGCTTCCTGCAGAGCAGAGAGCCCAATGTGGGACGCGATCCCGGGTTTCTGGGATCATGACTTGAGCTGAAGGCAGTCGCTTAACCAATTGAGCCACCCAGGCGCCCCTATTATTAACTTTCTGAGGAAACTCGATACTGTTTTCCAGAGTGGCTGCACCAGTTTGCATGGCCACCAACAGTGCAAGAGAATTCTCCTTTCTCCACATCCTTACCAACATTTGTTGTTTCTGGTAGTTTTGATTTTAGTCATTCTGACATGGTATCTCATTGTAGTTTTGATTTGATTACCCTGATGATCAGTAATGTTGAGCACTTTCCATGTGTCTGTTAGTTATCTGTATGTCTTCTTTGGAAAACTGTCTATTCATGTCTTCTGCCCATTTTTTAACTAGACTATTCTTTTTGGGGGTGTTGAGTTTTATAAGTTCTTTATATATTTTGGATACTAACTGTTTATCAGATATGTCATTTACAAATATCTTCTCCCATTTCATAAGTTGCCTTTTAGTTTTGTTGATGTTTTCCTTTGCTGTGCAGAAGGTTTTTGTCTGTTTGTTTGTTTGTTTTCTTTTTGATGTCTGATTGCTGTGGCTAGGACTTCTAGTACAATGTTAAGTAACAGTGGTAAGAGTGGATTTCCTTCTGGGTTCCTGATCATAGAGGAAAAGCTCTCAGTTTCCCCATTGAGGATAAGCTCTCAGTTTCCCCATTGAGGATATTAGCTGTGTTGTTTATTTTTCATATATGGCCTTTATTATGTTCAAGTATGTTTCCCCTAAACCTACTTTTTTGAGGTATTTTATCATGAATGAATGTTGTATTTTGTCAAATGCTTTTTCTGCATCTATTGAAATGATATGGTTTTTATCCTTTCTTTTATTAATGCAGTGTGTCACATTGATCGATTTGCAAATATTCAATCACCCTTTCATCCTAGAAATAAATTCCACTTGACGATAGTAAATTTTTTAAATGTATTTTTAGATTCAGTTTGCTAGTGTGTTATTGAGCATTTTTGCATACATGTTCATCAGAGATATTGGCCTGTAGTTCTCTTTTTTATTGGAGCTAGTTTTATGGCATTTTTAGTTTCTAAATTATTTATTTCTCCTCTAATTTTTTTTATTTCTTCCCTTCTGCTAGGGTTAAACTCATTAGTTTTCTTTTTCTGGCCTTTTTAGGTCTTTATTTGAGATTTTTCTTCCTTCTCAAAATAGGCCCACATTGCTATATGCTTCCCTTTTAGGACAATTTTGCTATATCCCAAAGATTTTGGACAGTTGTGTTTTCATTTTCATTTGTTTCCATGCATTTTTCTATTTCTTCTTTGATTTCCTGTCTGACCCATTCATTGTTTAGCAGCATGTATTGGTGGTCTTTCCAGATTTTTTCTTGTGGTTAATTTCTAATTTCATTGCATTGTGCTCAGAAAAGGTGCATGTACGATTGCAATCTTTTTGTATTTCTTCAGGCCTGTTTTGTGACCTAATATGTGACCTATTCTAGAGAATGTTCCACATGTACTCAAAAAGAATGTGTATTCTGTTGCTTCAGAGTAGAATATTTTGAATGTATCTGTTAAATTCATCTGGTCCATTGTGTCATTCAAAACCATTATTTCCTTGTTTATTTTTTGATCTAAGTGGAATTTTAAAGTCCACTACTATTATTATATTACTATCCATTAGTTCCATGTTTGTAATTAATTCTTTTATATATTTGGCTATTCCCATGTTGGTGCATTAATATTTGTAATTGTATGTTTTCCTTGGATTGTCACCTTTACAATTATATAGTGATTTTCTTTGTCTCTTGTTACAGTCTTTGGGTTAAGGTCTACTTTTCTCAAAAAATTAAAATTAAAATAAATAAATAAATAAATAAATAAATAAATAAATAAATAAAGTCTACTCGTCTCAATATTTAGTATTGCTACTTTGGCTTTCTTTTAACATCTATTTGTATAATAACTTTCTCAATCTCTTCATTACAATCTGCATGCATCTGTAGATGGGTCTTGTTTTTTTTTTATCCATTCTGACACTGTGTCTTTTAATCTGAATGTTTAGTCTATTGGCATTCAAAGTACTTATTGATAGATAAATTTATTATAATTAGAATTCACTGAATTGTCTATTTATTATGTATTTATTTCCATTTTATTACTTGTTTTGTCATTATTTCTGGAGATCTTCTCTGATCATTTCCTTTGGTATTTCAAGGAGCCCCCTTTAATATTTCTTGCAGGGCTGGTTCAGTGGTCATAAACTCCTTTAGTTTTCATTTGTCTGGGAAACTCTTTATCTCTCCTTCTATTCTCAGTGATAGCCTTGTTGGATAGAGGATTCTTGGCTGCAGATTTTTCCCATTTAGCAAGTTGAATGTATCATACCATTCTCTTCTGTCTTGCTAAGTTTCTGTTGAGAAATCTCTTGGTACCCTAAGAAGAGTTTTTCCTTCTAACTTAAGGACTTCTGTTGTTTTGCTGCTTTTAATAGTTTTTTCCTTATCACTACATTTTGCAAATGTAATTGCAGTATATTTTGGTGTTGGCCTGCTTTTGTTGAGTTTAATAGCAGTTCTCTGTGCTTCCTGGATCTGAAGGTCTGTTTCCTTCCCCAGATTAGGGACATTTTCTGCTATTATTTCTTGAAATAAATTTTCTGCCCCCTTTTCTTCTTCTGGGACTCATATAATATAGATATTATTACATTTTATGTAGTCACTGAGTCCCCTAAGTCTATCATCATTTTATGTAATTCTTTTTTATTTTATTCATCTTCATTATTTCCTATTACTTTGTCTTCTAGGTCACTAATTTATTACTCTGCTTCTTTAGCTTGCTGTTTATTGCATCAAGCCTGTTTCAAATCTCATTTATTACACTCTCCATTTTTAATTCTCTTTTAACTCTTTTATCTCTATGATAAGTGTCTTAGTCATGTCTTCCATTCTCTTCTCAAGCCCAGTCAGTATCCTTACAATTTTTGCTTTAAATTCCCCATCAGGCATGTCACTTAAATCTGTTTCACTGAGATCTCTTCCTGTGGTTTTATCTTCTTTTTTCATTTGGGATAAAGTCCTTCATCTTGGCATTTTGTCTAAGTCTCTGTCTTCATCTGTGTTTTAGAAAAGCCAGTTATGTCTCCTGCTCCTGAAAGTAATGGCCTTATGAAGAAGTCATGTAGTTCCCAGGGCTGGTGCCTCAGGAAATGTCTCTGGTGTGTACTATGTGCACTCTGCTGTTGTGTTTGACTGCTCTGCAGAGGCTCTCTTTGCCTACTGGAGACAGTGTTTTGTCTCTGGCTTGAATGTGGTGAGTTTTAACTAGGTTTGCACTGGTATGCTTGTGAAATGAGATCTGACATCACCTCCACTAGAACTGAGACCCTGCAGAACTCTCTGGATGGGCAATGTGGTGTGGGCAAGGTTTTGTGTTGGTCTTCCATGGGAAGGGCCCACTGCACTGGGACTGAGGCAAGTGGGACTGAGAAGGACAGTCCCATCAGAATGCAGGGGTGTGAGGCTTGATGTAAGCAAGTTAAGAAATCAGCATGAGTGTTGTGCTGTTTCTCTGTGTTTAAGCTGAGAGGTAGGGGAGGAAATTGTCCCCAGCCAGCTCCATTGTTCCTGGAGAGATGTATCCCTGAATCCTGCCTGTCAGGGAAGCCCTCCTAGAATAGCAAACAATCTCCCCTCTTTGGCCCCAGGCATTTTTCAGATCATTGTTACCATGCAATCTGCCCCCAGGTTGTTTGCCTACCTTCTCTTAGGAGGCAGTGTAGTGCCCTTCTGGCTGTATCCTAGCCAACTCTGCTGACCTTTAAAATTCCACTGGTCACAAGAACTCATAAAATCCAACCCCCCTTGCCCATGCCCATGGTTCTGGGGAAACATTCTCCTTGTGCGTTTCCCTGTTTGCTCCTCTTTCTTACCCTTTTCTGAGACAATATCTCCCTTGCTTCCACAACACCCATGATCTGTTTCTCCCCTAAACCACGTCTCTGCATTTCCCACCTTCTTCCGTGTGGCCTCTTTTCTCCCTTTAGTCCTAGAGTTTGTTCTGTCAGTTTTCAGGTCCATTTATGGGTTATTTAGGGTAATTTGGTAGTTATCAAGTTGTGTTCATGGGAAGAGGAGAGCCTAGGATCCTCCTACTCCACTGCCATCTTCCTTTTTTCCCACCATAATTAATGGGTAAAAATCAGGAATCAATTTTCAGTAAGAAGTGTTAAATACATCTGTATTATAATGCAACACCTTGGAACCATTTAAATGTTTGGAAGAATATATGTATACTTAAAAAAGGAACTCTTAAGTATCAGATTATAAAGGCACAATATAAAACTTTTTTTTTTTTTAATTTAGAAAGCTATATGTCATTAGTGACATCTGTATATGACTGGTGGGATAATTTGGATTCATTCTTCCACTTCTATTTTTATGTTTTCTACAATTAGCTTTTATTACTTATATAAAAATGGAAATAACAGAAGAAAAAATATCCCAGGAGATGTGTGTGTGCTCATACACATACACATAGCAGACAGATGCACAATAAGGAAAGAAAAAATAAGAGAAAGAAAAGGACAGAGGAGAATTGAGATACAGTGATAATGAAGAACCTATATCTTACCACAAATTAGTAAATAAAGTTCTTTCAGTTAGCTCCTGCCCCTATATTGAAAAGAATTGAGAGGACATAATCATGTCATTACATTGGGATGCCTATGATATTTCCCAGTATTCTGACAACGTTGAGAGGCATAATTTCTGTTGGTACCTCCTGTCCAATGCATTTCCGTCTGGAATCTCCAACACCCGTACTTGGTTGATAGCAGTTTTGTCCTGTTTCTTTCCACACTGGTTTACCTCATAATTGTCTATATCCCTCTTCTTTTGCTATAATAAGTGTAGGCTTTGAATAGCTAATTTTCTTAACCTTTTGAAATGAGAGGAAGATTGTAACACAGAATCAATAAATATTGATATTTGACTTCAGTGTTCTAAAATCCGATATCACTGAAAATTTCTCTGAAGCAAAACTTTTCATCAAATTCTTTCCTGGTATCCATTTTCCTGGCTTTCTCTTCCTCTTTCCTTTCTTCAAGTACCTAAATTCCCATATTTTCAATTAAATGGAAGATTTGCACGTTCATTTTTTGCAGTAACATTTTGCCCACAGATTCTCAAGAAATATAACTGGAAATAAAAAATAAAAATCACAGAGAGGTTTCTCTAGTTGTACTGGCTCAAAATAAAGCCAGCTTCTGAAATAAAACTTTTCCCTTCATGCTTCCTCCTTGTATTTATAAACTTTATAAAAACATGAAAGCTATATAGAAGCAACAAATATATATCATTAACTACTTTCAACTGATTAAAGGACATAAGGTAAATATGAAAATGGTTGTAAAGATTCATTAAAGGTACTATGAGAATTTTGTGTCTTGTAAATGAAAATGGATTTACCTGTCAGTATCAATAGCCTCTATGGAAGAACATGACTCAACAAAGGACCAAAGCATGAACATAAATCATCAATTGAATTGGTTGTTTAGATCCTACCAATAATTTTTAATGTTAAATCTGATATTTTTGGTAAATGGAAGTTAATACAAAATATGAAAATGGGTTTATTATTTTATAAAAATCTACTTAAAATATTAATTAAACAATTTTAATTTTTCTACAAAACAAAAATTCTACATAAATAGATATATAAATTTTCCTTTTCTTTACTTATACAAAATATGTTCCAAGTATTATTATATCAGTAGAATCAGATTCTATTCCATGTTTACAAGCAATTAAAAAAAACAAAAGGCAAATGGAAATGTATATTCAATATTTCAAAAAACACCTCCAAGCTCTTGTTCATGGTCATGTGTATGAAACTTTCCTACAGACTTATAAAGTGGACTAGTCTGAGCAGAACAGCTTTTGAAGGCCTTCCATTGGGAGATGAATAGAAGTGAACATTAGCCCCCTCAAAATGTGACAGAGTCTCCAAATACAATCTTTTAAGCACTGCATTGTCTCTTAAGATTCCACCTATGAAAATTATTTTCCTATAAATGAATTTTTGTAGACATTTGACTTTGAAATAATTATAAATTCATAAGACATTTCAAAGACATGTGCAAAGAAGTTCCATGAACCTTTTCCTATATTCCTTAATCTCCCTGATGTAATATAACAACACATTTGTAATACAATATTAAAATAAGGAAACTGACTTTGGCACAATTTGTAGGACTTATTCACATTTCAACAGGTATAGATGCGCTCGTGTGTGTGTGTGTGTGTGTGTGTGTGTGCAGTTTACACTTCTATCATCACCAAAATATCCCCTCATGTTACCTCATTATACCTGCACATATCCCTCTACCTCTAGCCCTTGGAAACCACTAATAAATTATTTTCCATTTATATTTTTATGTTATTCCTAATGGTACAGAAGAGGAATAATGCAGTATGTATCCTGAGACTGGCTTTTCTTCATTCAACATAATTTCCTTGAAGCTTATCATCCAAATTATATATATTTATTTATTTATTTTTATTGCCGAGTGGTATTCTGCAGCATGGTTGTACCACAGGTTGTTTAACCATTCATTCACTGATGGACATTTGGGTAGTTTCCAGCTTTGGGCTATTATAAATAAAGCTGCTAGGAACACTTGTGTATACAAATTCCTGAGTGAAAATAAGTGTCATATCTGTGGAGTAAATGCCTGAGTGCTATTTTGGGGCCTTATGGTAAGTCAACTTTCACCCTTAACTTTTAACTATTTGATTTATTACCACTCCAATCATACCTTCAAGTTATCAACAACAACAATAGCAAAAAACCAGGATGAATCAGGCCAATTGTACAATTTCTTTGAAAAGAAAATATTCGGACACACAAGAATGTTCCACATAAATACAAAACAGCAAATGAAATAGCCAGTGGCATGTTGAATCAATAAATAAAGACTACCTGAAGGAAAAATTTTTTAAATCGAATTGATATCTTGATATATAAATCTATATTTCTACATTTAAAGTATCTTAATAGTAGGTAACTAATTCTCTTTTTTTTAACTTATTTTCTTAATGAAATAATAGCCAAAAATTTTTACTTCCTTGATATATTAAAAAATGTATTTTTCAACATCATTCTCTCTCCTTAAAAAAAATTTTTAGACTCTTAATGCTTATACCCGAATGAGTAACTCATATCACCTCGTCCCAAACTGACATTTCAAAAGATGAGTTCAAATACATTTGCAGAGATATTTTTGAGTTCATTCAAGCTGAGCAGTGCTTCTTATCTTTTCAAATGTCAGGCAGCTTGTCTGAAGAAAATGGAAACAGATCTCTTTTTTAACATCATCACATTGGGGGCATAGGATTATGACTTGGTTTCTCCAACCACACTGTTGGAAAAATATATTTATTTATGTACAAATGTTTTTCTTTTCCAGAAGAAAGAAAAAAATAAAGACAGGAAATAAAGAGAAGAAGAAAGAAAATGAATAAAATTTTTAAAAAAGCTTGTGAAAAGTAAAAATCAGTCCATTTAATTAATTTGCATTGGGAGTTTTACCTGAAGTCCCTTTTTTATAACCTTCCATTTTTTATTTTCTAACCATTTTAAGTGGGTTAAAACTTTTGTTATCATGCAGTAATGTAGTACTATGAAAGTTAACTGTATAATATAGACCAAATCAAGGGTGTTTTAAACTTAAATTTGACATTCAAATATTTTTAAGTTGCAAAAAGCCACATATAATATTTATGTACCCTTAACTCCACCTAAATATATATAGTATCCTTATTTTCTTAAAATCATTAAAAATACTAATGAACTTGTGCATTGTTTAAGCTATAGTAGACTGCAGGATGCCTGAGTGGCTCAATCAGTTAAGCATATGACTCTTGCTCATGGCTCAAGTCTTGATCTCAGGGTTATGAATTCAAGACGCACATTGAGGCTACCTACAAAGGGAAAAAAAAAAAAAGATCATGGATTGAACACACGCATCACTGTAGATTGCCTCTGAAATTCAACTAAAATTACTAATAAAGGGATTTTTTAAATTACTAATAAAGGGACTTAAAAACACAAACACAAAGTCATAAGGAGCAAGAGAATAGAAAAGAAGGCAACAGAAGATGGACTATAATTGAATGAGTGATATATAATCTAAGAGTCCCAAGAAAATTGAAGCCTTATCAGGACAAGCACACTCCTTAATTCCCATCACCCGTTTAACCCATCCTCCCACACACCACTTCTCTAGTAATCATTAGTGTGTTCTCAGCAGTTAAGTCTGTTTCTTGACTTCTCTATAATTCTCTTTTTTATTCCCTTGATCATTTGTTTTGTTTCTTAAATTCCACATACGAGTGAGATCATATGGTACCTGTCTTATTTCAGTTAGCACTCTGTGCTCTAGCTCCATCCATGTCATTGCAAATGGCAAGATTTCATTCTTTTTATTTAAACAGACTGATTTTTAATTAACATATAATGTATTATTTGTTTCGGGGGTACAGGTCTGTGATTCATCAGTCTTACACAATTCACAGCACTGACTATAGGACATACCCTCTCCAATGTCTACCACTCAGCCACCCCATGCTTTCCACCAACATCCCTCCCCTCCACCAACACTTTGTTTCTTGAGATTAAGAGTTTCTTATGGTTTATTAAACAGACTGATTGCTATTAGACTGAAGAAGGCTGTGAAATTTATGGCATTAAGTTATTCAGATAGTGGAACAATAGAATAAAAACATAAGTTTTAGTTGAAAGGGTTTTTTTAAAAAGAATCAGATTCCCAAATCCTGTTTCCCAGTCTGTGCAGTTTGGTTGCCCTCTTCCTTATCCCACTCAAACCTTGAGTTTTATTCTCTGAAAAAAAGTTAAACAGAAACTCCTGTTCTAGTTTATATTAGGCAGAATGAAGATAAGAATAGTATCCTGCATATTATGTGCTTTATTATTTGTCTAATATGAAGCAACAAATTTCCTCAATGCTCAATTGCTTGAAACCACACTGATCACTTCAAAGCTTCTGTAGATCTGGAAACTGGGCACAGCTTAGCTGTAATGTGTGGGTAATGTCCCCCAGAGGCTGAAATCAAGGCATCAGATGGAGCTATAATTACTTCAACAGTCAAGTGGTGAAGGACCCACTTCTGTGCTTACTTACTTTGTTGTTGGCAGGATTGGCTTCCTTGTAGTCTCTCTGTCAGAGACTATCTTTAGTTCCTTTCCATGTAAATCTCTTCAACATTGCATCTTGCTTCATCAATGTGAGTAAGTTGAAAAGGTGAAAGAGTGTATGAGTAAGACAAGAGTTATAATTATTTACAACCTAATCTCTGGAATTCTATTCTATCACTTTTGCCTATTCAATACATTAGAAGCAAGTCACTAGATCAGCCCACACTTCAGGAGGCAGAGATTACACAAGGATGTGACTATCAAGTGAGATAAGGGGGACATCATGGGAAGTGTGGCCACCACACATGTCCAGAACTGCCAGACTTCCTTGCCCTCCCCGCACTGAACCCAGGAGACAGGAATAAGACAAAAGATAGAACAATACAAAAAAAGAGTTTTAAAACTAAATATATGTGATTGAAATGAAAAATTCAACAAAAGGGTTGATTATACAGTGAAGAAAACAAAGCAAGGAAAAACATGGGGTAATAGAATGAATATAATAAATCCAGAGGACTTCTGACTGCTGGGAAGTCAAACATTCCAAAATAATAATTTCAGAAAGAGAGAAAAGAGAGTGAAAGAAAATCATCCAAGAAATAATTAAAGTAAAACATACAAAAATGAGGGACACAAGTCTAGATACTAAAAGCTCCTAACACATACCAAGTAATCAGTGAAATGGATAAAAATAGATTTAGCAAAACTAGTTAATATTGTTGATTCATGGATCATTTCTCATAGAAAATGTCCTTCCAAACAAAACCTGAGGGATAAGAAAGTTTTAAAATGATTTAGATAATTTTGAAATGTGAAAATGAGAAAATATGAGATGTTTGCAATGGGATAGAATATAATTTCTCTTTGACTTCTCTGCCTGTGGAATTCCTTCTCATTTCTCTCAAATCCCACCTCTTTTTCAAGTGTTTGCCAAAAGGCCAAAATATTAAAGAATAAATGACTCTCTTCCCTTGCATTTTGGTATTATGAGAGTTGGTGATACTAATGACTTTTTTCTGTGTTACATAAGGTCTTTAGTGGCAGAAAACATGTACTAATAATTTTTGCTACAAAAGTTTGGAATATATGAGATAGAATAGTGTGTGTATAATCAAGCCATGTTTATGAAATGAGCTAAACTGATTTTTTAAATGTTCCAAACCTCCTTATTCATAGGTAAGAACTTTGCACAAATTATCATATTTCGTGATTTTGTGATAACTATATTAAAATTACATCTAATTCATACATCCTAAAATGTGTTAAGAATCTTTTCAAATTCCAAGATCATGGTATATTTACTTGCAAAATGTTCAAAATAAAATGCTGATTTTTAAAAAATATCTATATATTTATTTGAGAGAGAGAGAGAGGAAGAGAATGTATGAATTGGGGGAGGGATGGGGGAGAGAATCTTCGAGCAGAGTCCCTGCTGAGAGTGCAGCCCACACCAGAACTTGATTTCATGACCCAGGAGATCATGACCTAAGCCAAAACCAACACCGGATGTCAAGTAAATTAAATTTAATTAATTTAATTAATTTAATGTCATTAAATTAAATCAACTGGGACATCCAGGTACCCCTAAAATGCTGATTTTTAAGCATCTTTGCATTTAGAAGACATACAGATTTTCAATCTGGTGATACAAAATATATTTAAATAATAGGGATTTTATAAATAAATGCACAATGTATGTTTTCCTATTCTTTAATTTTTCCTGACTTCTTACTTAATAGTCTTTAATGGGTTATGTTTTGGATGAGTAGCAAACCCAGGAAAGACACAATTTGAGGCAAACTGCTTTAAAGCTTTTTAACATTACCCTAAATAAATCATAAAAGTCACTATGATATCACCTATTAAATCTAGTACTTGGCTGTGGGTTTATGTTGGGCTATTTTTTTTTTTTAAGTGGAATATGTTTTTCCTCCTTGCTTAATGAAAATTTTTGATGGTATTCTGAGTATCAATTTTAAATAGAAGCCCAAATTAAAAAGAGAAAAGAAACTTGTTTTAGTTATGAGTAACTGATATCAGTATCATTATTTTGTTTAAGTAAAAACACAAATTTTATTAATAACGTATTTTGGAAAGATAAGCATTATATTCTAATGAAACTGTGTACATGTATATAATTACTACTCAAATTTGCACACAACTACTGGTAAAATTGCTGTAATTATGTTTGTATGTGTGTCTGAAAAAGCTCAATGTCTAATAAAGAGCCATTTTCACAATTTATTTATTTTTCCTATAGCCATGTATAGAACTGGATTTTTCATTGTTTTCAAGTCCGTTTCAGTCTCAGTCTTAAAGCTCCGTCTGTTCACATGTCCTAGCTTGAGAATTGCTAATTTATATTGACAAATTCATTTATTCATTCTGGTTCTTTTCGAGGTAGTTTTGTGTTCTAAGTTGTATGAATTTTGCTTTGAGTTATTTAGCATTGTAATTCTTACATCTGAAAGAAAGAACTAGATGTTACCCATTGATTATATTAAAGTACAGTGGTATTTCAAGTCATGCATCTTCTAGAAACTAAGTATCTAAAATTTGGTCAGCAGTGAAATAAAAATATTATTTGTTCCATGTTTGTTAACCTGAAGCACATACATTAATGGTAATATCACCACTAAATTTAATACCTGCCCAGAGCTATAGGACACAGGCTCATACAAAAAATAATTTTATATGCAAACTCTGTATCTGTGAAAGAACTGGTTGTTATAGATATGGCCGACTTGTAAAATTGGCAAAGAGACTGATTTTTTTTTTTTTTTTGGTTGAGAGACCTCTGCTTCTCTGTGGTAGGAATCCCATTCTCAGACAAAGCAGTGTTCAGGTCATGACTCAAATATTCTGGAAGTTCTGTTGGAATTTATATTGAATAAGAATGTTGTGGGGAAATGACTCACCTTACAAGAAAATTATGTCTAATTACATATCTTTTTCCAATCATTGTATGCTATTGTTCCAAAAAATCATTGTCTTTATTTATTTACATATAAATTGTGTGAAAACCGTAATATCATTGACACTATTTACACAGGCAGGATAGAATAATTATGATTTCATAAACATCACTGGAAATAGTCCCCAAACCTCACTGCTTCTTCTATATTTACCATTTAGTGCAAAATATCAAGAGGAAATAAAGCTGACAAAATTTCAAGATAGGTAGTTACTAAACTATTGTTCTTTTTATCATATTAGAAAGTTAACCCTAGTGCTTTTTCACGACCAGTGGTTCCTCCAATTTTTTTTTTAATATGAAATGCTTCATAAATTTGCATGTTATCCTTGTGCAGCAGTCATGCTAATCTCTGTATTGTTCCAATATTAGTAAATATGTTGCCAAGGTCAGCACAGTCCCCCCAATTTTTTGATACCACATTCCATCATTAAAACATATTTTTGGACAAATATTCCAAAATACATTTATTTATTTGTAAACTAGGTATGCATACTTCTTTTTTTTTTTTAAAGATTTTATTTTTTTGACAACGAGAAACACAGCCAGAGAGGGAACACAAGCAGGGGGAGTGAGAAAGGGTGCTTCCCGCCCAGCAGGAAGCTCGATGTGGGGCTCGATCTTGGGTCTCCGGGATGATGACCTGAGCCGAAGGCAGTCGCTTAACCAACTGAGCCACCCAGGTGCCCCGGTACACATACTTCTTAACTAATGCAAGTATGTACATTATAAGCCACAACAAAATACAGAGGTGTGTGAAAAATGATAAAATTTTTTTTTAATGATTCCATTAAGTACATGTATATTCACATTGTCTTTTCAAGATTTAGAAATTTTTTGGCATCCTCTTGTCTTGTCAGTTAAAACCTTTATAGTTTTTGTCTTGCAGTGTGGTCTACCAGATGATTGAACTTGATTTCTGACATTTTCTGATATTTTCTCATGTTTGGATTATTAATCATATCTTATCTTTAATATATATTTATTTGGAAGAAATCTCTGTAGTTCATTTGTCCATTTTGTTAGATTATACTAATTAAAACTATAAAACATATAGTGTATAAGTCCATTCAACTGTGTACATGCAAACTTCATTAAGTCGAACAATGCTGAGGCAAATATAAGATTAAGTGTGGCATTATTAATCATTCTAGGATGTGGAACTTCTACTCTTTACACAGGACATATAACATGCCATCTGTGACATGTGACACCCCCCCCCCCCGGCAAGAAAAAGGGACTAAGGAAGGAAACAGTGTCAGTCTGCATATTGAAATTCTCCAAGGATTGTCTCCAGTTTGCAGAGAGCCTCCGTAGACCAGTTGTCTTCCAACTGGGGTATACATAGCCTGGGGTTATATGATACAAGCACAGATGGTTTTAAGAAAATTAATTTCCTAATCTTCACTTCCATATGGATTCTTTCCTAAGACTGATAAGGTTCCTGAATGAAGCAATTTCTTTCCTAAATCTCCTTTTTCTATGTTTATCTACACTTAATACTAAAAAGGGACACTTCTCACCCATCTTAAGGCTAATTATGATATATTGTTCCAGGATGTAAAATCCTCCCTTGTTTCCCTCACCTTTTTCATTGTCTCTTTCTCTCTTTCTCTCTTCCTCTTTACCTCCCTCTCTCTCTCTGGCATATATGCAGAGGATAAATGAGATTTTGGTGCTAAAGTTGAGAAAAGGAATGACTCTAATGACTAGAAGACAAATAGCCTTTCAGGTGGTTTCCAATTCGTACTTTTTAGCAGAGTTGAAGGAAAACCAAATTTAGTTATCAGATGACAGATGATGAAATATTTTTTTTAAGATATTTATTTATTTATTTATTTATTTATTTATTTATTTATTTGACAGAGAGAAACACAGCCAGAGAGGGAACGCAAGCAGGAGGAGTGAGAGAGGGAGAAGCAGGCTTCCCGCTGAGCAGGGAGCCTGATGTGGGACTCAATCCCCGGTCTCCGGGATCATACCTGAGCTGAAGGCAGTTGCTTAACCAACTGAGCCACACAGGCACCCCAAAATATTTTTTTTTAATGGGAAATCAGCATGAAATTTTTGCACAAAACTCAGAAGAAGTTCAAAGAATTTAGTTATGGGTTTATAACAAGTCTCTTTAAATCTATTCACTTATATGAACATAGTTTCTTGATGCTCAGACCTATTTTTTAATAAAAGAATGAGATGAATGTTCAACTTCATATTACCCACACAATAAATAATAGTCATCCATAGATACATGATAGAATATCTTTGATCAATTGTTTATTATTTTTATATATAATGGTAAAGGTATATCAATGTAAAATAATTTTTACTATCTTATGTTTATAGGAAATTTTTAAAATTTTCAGTTTAAATATATATATATTATTATAGAGAAACTATAAAAGGATTTCAATAAAGACTTAAATGTATTGTGTATTTTATATATTTTATATATAATCTTATAAATAAGATTTTATTTGTTTGTTTGACAGAGAGAAACACAGCTAGAGAGGGAACACAAGCAGGGGGAGTGAGAGAGGGAAAAGCAGACTTCCCGCCAAGCAGGGAGCCCGATGTGGGACTCAGTCCCGGGTCTCCGGGATCATGACCTGAGCTGAAGGCAGCCGCCCAACCAACTGAGCCACCCAGGTGCCCCAATGCTGAGCTATTTTAAACTGTTGCCACTAAGTTGTCAACCTGGTAATGTTTGTTTGTTTGTTTCTTTCTTTCTTTCTTTCTTTCTTTCTTTCATCTTTATTTTTTTTAAAGATTTTATTTATTTGACGGAGAGAAACACAGCTAGAGAGGGAATACAAGCAGGGGGAGTGAGAGAGGGAGAAGCAGGCTTCCCATGGAGCAAGGAGCCTCACATGGGCTTGATTCTGGGACTCCGGGATCATGACCTGAGCAGAAGGCAGATACTTAACGACTGAGCCATATAGGCACTCCGAACTGGTAACTTTCTTAAAAATAGTTGTTTTATTCTAAATTCTTATGGGGGTATATGAGGAAAAATTCTCTCTCTTTTTTTTTTAAGATTTTATTTATTTAATAGAGAGAAACACAGCCAGAGAGGGAACACAATCAGGGGGAGTGAGAGAGGGAGAAGCAGGCCTCCCGCCCAGCAGGAAGCCCGATGTGGGACTGGATCCCGGGTCTCTGGGATCATGACCTGAGCCAAGACAGTCACTTAACCAACTGAGCCACCCAGGCGTGCCAAAGAAAAAATTCTTTAAAAAAACATTGCTTTCCAGAAGCACTATCATTATAGCATCTGCTTATATCAGAAGTTAATATTTTTGAGTGATAAGATTTAATCAGATTTTAGCCACCAGACAATAGCAGAAGAGAGAAAGAGAGAAAATAAATATGAGAGAATGATAGGAGGATTTTAGATTTGATGTAAAGCTAATAGTTATTTCACACACATAGGTTTAATTAATGCTACCTCTGAATTCAATCAATAATAAATCTGTGTCATGTCTCCTTGATCAAGAGAATTGCTACCTAGTGAACTTTAAAAAATATAGTTGTTTTATTATAGTTACTAATTCTATTACTACCACTGCCACTACTACTGCATAGGTGTTTAAAGCATTGGGAAATTGATCAACTTTCATGGGTCATTGTAAGCCACAGCCCATGGGTCAGATTTGTAAGGCAATATGTGATTTTAGCAACTATTCTGGATAAGTTGACAACTATTACATTATTTTAAAGAATATGATTTCATATTTTAAAATCTTGCTTTCATTGATGCTTCCAAGTAGTTCCAGATAACAAGCTGCTGTTTTTATCTCTGCCTTAAATTAAGAGGAAAACTTCATTTTAATCTTTCTTTGTTTCTAATTGGTAAGATAAAATAGTTTTTTAATAAATAAAAATCACACATATGAATACACATATTGCATTTCAAAATGAGGACATAATGAACCAGCATTATTCACTTAGGGAACATGGGGAAAAATAAATGATTAAAAATAATCCCATTATTGAAATGCCATAGTCCACACTGATGTACTCTAAGAGTGGGTAGAAAACCAGAAAATATGAAGTTCAACTCTAAAAGTAATATTTTAATAAAAGATAGAACATTTTTTTATGGAGAGTTGGCCCTAATGATATTTATTGAAAAACTTTTTGATGATAATTTTTCATGTTTATTTTAATAGGAATATTAAAATAAGAGAGATAGCATTTATGATATTGGATGATCTTTGTGCTATTTATTTTACACATGGTATTATTCTTTCTAATATGTATATTCTTTATGAGTATATTTCTTTTGTGCTATCTACTTGTATCTAATGTCTATGAATCTCTGACTGTATATTCTCCATTTTGTTTTCCTTCCTGATACAACTGGATTGTATTTTCCAGGCTCCTTTTCAGTGATGTGTGGCCACTTGACTTAAGTTCAGCTTTTTTGAATATGAAACAATCGATTCCCCTTCTCAGAGTAGAGAAGAAATGTCCTTGAACCCCAAGCTACGTTCTTTCCATCAGTTGGCTGAAAGGAGAGGAATTCAAGAACTTAAGGAGCTAGTGAAGCCACCATATGTCAGGACCAGGGGGTCTGGATGGCCATGTAGAGTGGCACCCACATGAGGGTCTGCCCTCTCTGTGATTTAAACAAGAAATAAACTATTTGTGCAAACCCACTGAGATTTAGTGTTTCATTTATTAAATCAGCTAGCCTATTTGGGCTATATATCATCTGTGGGTGCCTTTGACCTCAGATGCTCATCATTTCAAAAATCCTTTTTATCATTGCCAAATAATTTTTATATCAAAGAGCTGTTTTATGGCTGCTTGTTTCTAAACTGTCCCTTTGGCACACTATCCTATTACAGTTCCCATTATGACCTTAATTCCCTCAATATTTTAATGTTTATTTTACTCAATTCCTTTTCCATGTTTCTGTCATCATGGAGACCCTGCCTTCTCCTCTTTCTCTACACAAATCTCAACTTTCCTTCCAGATCCTGGTAAAGTTCTTCATTCTGCCTTTTCTGATTATCCCCATCTCTTTTCCCATTTTAGCTCCTCCTCCACAACCCTCTGATCCTCCCTTCCATAATACTGCTCCTCACTCACTCTGTCCTCCTTGCTCTTTTTCCAATATACAGAGTTTATTTTTCTAAAACTCTCTTACGCTAAAAACTTTTGTAGTTTTCACCCTTCTTTCATGCATATCTTTTATTGTGTGACATCTCTCAGAATGGATTTCCCTGATTGGCCTATTTGGTTTGTTTTTGTTTTTGTTTTTGTTTTTTTGCTTTGGTTTTTGTTGCTGTTGTTGTTGTTTACAATTTTATTTATTTATTTGACAGAGAGAAGCACAGCTAGAGAGGGAACACAAGCAGGGGGAGTGAGAGTGGGAGAAGCAGGCCCATTGAGCAGGAAGCCCAATGGTGGGGCTGGATCCTGGGACTCCTCCCCTGATTGGCTTGTTTAAAATAGTTCTCCAAGGGATGCCTGGATGGCTCAGTTGGTTGTGCAACTGATTCTTGGTTTTGGCCCAGGTCATGATATCATGGGTGGTGGGGTTGAGCCTCACATCAACTCCATACTCATCAGGGAGTCTGCTTGAGATTCTCCCCCTTTGACCGTCCCACCACTCCCTTGCATGCTTACTCTTTCTCTCTGTCTAAAATAAATAATCTTTAAAACAGAATAAAATAGTTCTCCCCAAAGGCTGTCACTCTGCATTCCCTTATTTTGCTTTATTTTTTCCAGTGTTTATGATCTTATCTGATATTTGGTATGCCTGTTTGTTCATTTTCTATTCCCTCTCGTAGAATATAAGCTTGGCCAGAGCAGGGAAATGGTCTATTCTGTGCTATATATCCAGCACTCAGAATACTGCCTGCCGTATAATTGGGTGTCAATAAATATCTGTTCAATAAAGAGTTAAATAAATCAATAAAACTCTCCTTCTGAATACTGTGTTAATGATAATTAAAACCAAAACTACTTTTGGTAACTTTCACATGCATTGCTTCATTTGAACCTCTCTTCCTTTCTCTCTCTGCCTCCCTTCAGGAAGTTTTACATAGTTGATTTTTGTTTTAAGATTTTATTCATTTATTTTTCAGAGAGGGAATGAGAGAGAAAGAGAGCACAAATTGGGGGTGGGCAGGCAGAGGGAGAAGCAGGCTCCCCGCTTAGCAAGGATACTGATGTGGGAGATTCCAGGATGCTGGAATCATGACCTGAGTTGAAGGCAGATGCTTACCAACTGAGCCACCCAGGTATCCTGCATAGTTGTTAACTTAGAGATGAACACACTCAAACTCAAAATTATCCTGTTAGGAAATTGCAGTGTAGAGTAGGGATCCATGTCTTTTGATACTGGACCCTGTATGATCTTCACAACTATATGCACATATCATCAGATAATGCACAGATTCAGTCTTATAATTATAATACTGACTGTTACCTATTTAGTACTTCCCTATTATTTTAATAGGTGTTATTGCTATAACTAAACTCTAAGCTTGAATGAAAGAAAAGATCCTATCTTAACATCATAGTAAGAGGCTGTATTTGCTCAAATATTTCCATTGATTTACTCACTTATTGATTTATTTGTTCAGAAGCTTACATCCAGTATTATTGAAAATCTAGTTTAAATATAACATAATTATCTGATATTTTATGTTCTACACATCTAAAACTATTTTTTAGTTTTTTTTTAAGTTAAAATACATACATAATGAAATAATGGCAGTACTTTATATTCTGTGAATAGCAATAAAAACTTGAAGCTCTTAGTCCTACAGCATATCTACTTAGTTTAAAGTGAATATTGTTTAAATAAATTAACTGAATAAATACATGATTAAATGAAATTTTGTCATGTCTTTTCTATCTTTGAGCGACACACCATGTGCTACAAAATGCTGCTACCTTTCACACATTAGGTGGCCTTCATTTATATTTGGACATTTTTTTTTTCTCATGCAAAATGTTCTCAAATAGTTGTAAAGCAGTAAGAAGATAATTTAACATCATGGTAATAATTTATGCCATACTTCTCAAACAAAGAAAAAGCAGTTTCTCCTCCATTAAGTTGTATAAGCTATGTATAGGGTTTGTATCAAAATACATGCTTGGCATGAAGCATAGTAGAAAGCCTTCTTAGGGATTGGCCAGTTTGCGATTTTCTTACATACTTTTATGCTCTGAGATTGAAAAATCTTGGTCTTGTGATTCTTATGGTTTCTCTTACTAGCTTTTGCCACAAGTGTATTACTTTCTTTTAAAAATTCAAGATGTTTTATAATCAGCTTTTCTACAAGGGAAAAAAACAACTACATATTTCCTTAATCTTGGATTTCAGTTATTAACTTCACTTGAGATACTTTCCACCGAATCAGAAATCTTTTCCCAAATCATTTTTTCTAAAGTAACACCCTGTTTTGCAACTTTTATTCTATACCCTCCTTTATTTCCCCTCACGGCACTAATGCCACCTAATATATATTAAATGTTTTATTTTCTTATTTTCCACCTTCTTCTGTTAGAATGATATGTTTCCTGAAAGTGGACACATTTGGGCCACTGCTTTTTAAGGATTTATTTTGAAAAAAAAGAATTTATTTTGTCCCTATGTCCCTGAATATAGTATGATCAATTAATACTATTGAATGAATGGATAGATGAATTCATGTTTCAATTCTAATTCACTGTGTCCCAGGAGAATTATTTAGAATAGAAAGTTAACTACACTGAATCTACCAAGTTTCAAAAAGATTTGCCACACTTTTTTGCTATTTATTAATAGATTTACAATTCAAAACGAAAACTAAGTTGCACACACTAGGAGAAAAAAATGAAAAGTAAAGCATAAACCTGTGCTCCAATCAATTAATTGTATAATCTTAATATTTAAATATAAATGAATAATTAACCCATTTTTTATACTCTTTAAAGTCACTAGTCATAGTTTATTCCTGTTCCGTCACGTACATATCTGGCAAGATGATTTGAGTTCTCATTTAGAAACACTGACAACTTATTTTAAAATAGTATATTTGTTCCTCTCTAGTGAAATGTGCGAGACACAGAAATAGAACATTGTGTGATGGAACAGATGCTGTAGCAATGGTGAGTTTATATGAGGATGCTGACAACAGATGCCACCTTATAGCATTAGCCAACAAAAAAAGTATGGGTATTACTGTTTACACTTACTTAAAATGAGCTGGGCTATGGGCAACCCTGAATGTACAATCTCACTCTCATTTATTGTAAGTGATCTTGTATTACGGATATAATAAATATCCAAATTTAATTTAAGAGGAAATAAAGATAAATTTATTTTAAGGCAGGTAGTGTGAATCACCTCAGTTTTTCTCTCTGTAGGAAAGTGTGTTATTCTCTATGGCAAGAAGAGAGGACCTAAAATAAAATTTACTTGGAACAGAATTCATTTGAAGACAGTTAAGAAATTTTGAAGATGAAACCAAGCACAGATTTTCAACAGAGAAGATATTAGTTATAATAGTCATGAATATATTGACTAGAATTATTTCCTTTTTTTGGACAACTAACAAATATGAACAGTTGAAATTAAAAATAATTAGAAAAGCCTTCCAATTATTTTGTAATTGCAGAATTATGTTTTATTCTACATCACTAAAAATAAATGTATAAATCATTTAAAATATACAGCTTTAATATAGTTGCATGTATCATAGGAGTCTTTTATCTGCAAATGTAAAATAATTAAATTGAATCATTTTACAATCCCATCAGAATTGAATTTCACCAGGTTTTCTATTTTGTCATTGACTTTTTCAACAATAAAAGTAACTTAAATGAACAACTTGTATTTGTTTTGTCCCACTATATAATTTTTGATCATCCTAAACACAGACTTAGAGATTAAAAACTTGGGTACAGGTAACGTATATGAGAGGTGACCTCAGGAAGTACAAGTCAGAGGGTGAAGCAGGGAAGTTAAACTTGGGTTAGTATAATTGCTGTTTTGGCATTCTGACTCAGCCCTCTAAGGACCCTCTGTGATGGGATTCAGAACCATCCCTCCAGAAGAAGGGAGATCTTGTACTGACTCATTGATGACCCCAGTCCTTATGATCTGAGGGTTATTTGAGGAATACCAGCTCCCTAAAACTTACAAGTTGTCCCTAATTGTATTCAAGCAAGTTCTGAGTCACCAACAAAGTCCTCAACAATACTGTATTATATTCTCAAAGTTTACTAAGAGAGTAGCTCTTACATTCTGTGTTCTTACCACCTACACACAAAGAAATAATAATAATCATAATAATAAAGAAAGGGATGGGAGGAAACTTTAGAAAGTAATGGATATGTCTGTGGCCTTAATAGTGGTGATGGTTTCATGGGGGTATATTTATCTCCAAACTCAAGAAATTGTATACATTAAATTTGTACGACCTTTTACATGTCAATCATACCTCAGCTGAGTGGTTAAAAAAAAGCCTCCGAAAACAAGATGAAAGAAGGGTTTAAATGAAAAGCTGAGAGTGGGCTGGAAACTATCAACTTAAACTGCCAGCAACTGTCAGTTGGGTGAGACTATTTGGGATGGGGCAGCAATAGCATCTGCTACAGAGACTTTTGTCTTTTGGTGCATCAAGGTCAATGGTTGTGTGTGTGTGTGTGTGTGTGTGTGTGTGTGTGTGTGTGTGTTATAATTTGCATATTTATGTTGATACTTTAATTTTGCTTAGTAGAAACAAATTTCAAAAAGTTAAAAATAAATGCTAGGAAACTTTCCAGGAATTAATAAATTCAGCACAAATTTAGCATATGAGAATAACTCTTCATAGGTTAGTTTTGCTACTATTAACATTTTCTTCTTACTGTACAAGTATAATACCTACACAGGAAAACCTGGTAAAAATGGGGTATTAGAAATGTTAGAAATTATTGAATACAAAGGTGGTTTTCATTTTCATTATTTTTGTCCTAGTGCTCTCTGAATTTTTCTCTCTACAAATTAGCATGAAGAATTTCCTTTTCATAAGATGAATGGAATTAAATTCACATTAACTTAACTGCTTTGCAGCTTAGTATCAAAAAGTAGATTTTCATCTACCAATGTAGAAATTAGAATATATTTTTCATTTTTTTGTATTTACCTTGAGGCAGTTAATTTCTATCTTGTCTTTCTTTCTTGTCTGTCTTTCTTTTCTTTCTTTTCTTTCTTTCTTTCTTTCTTTCTTTCTTTCTTTCTTTCTTTCTTTCTTTCTTTCTTTCTTTCTTTCTTTCCTTTTTCCTTTCCCTTCCTTCCTTCCTTCCGTCCTTCCTTCCTTCCGTCCTTCCTTCCTTCCGTCCTTCCTTCCTTCCTTCCTTCCCCCCTTCCTTCCTTCCGTCCTTCCTTCTTTCATTCTTCTTTTTTTTTCTTTCTTTTTCTCTTTTTTTTTTCCCTTTCTTTAGTTATGTCAGAGGTAAAGGGGAAAAAAAAAGAGAAAATATAACTTGCTACATTTCTTTGGAGCAAAAAAGAATCAGTATAGTCTGAGCTGTCCAGATCTGATCGCAAAAATGCTTGCAGTCTAAGCTCATATAAATGCCACTGAGTGAAGGGAAAAGGTCAGGGGAAAGCTTGTGGATGCCCCTTTGTTCAACTTCCAGTCATGCTAATCTGTGTACAGTCCTATCCCTTGAGGCTGAAGTTCTTTTTTGAAATTCTCTGCTTTGGTTTCATTAATTTTTAGTGAAAGACTATTTTCTGAAACTCTAAAATGTATTGAAGGTCAGAGGCAAAGATAAACAGGTAATGCCACTGGGTCCTTTTCAATAATAGATACAAATTTACTATGAGCCACAGGACTTTTCTTACATCATTTTTTAATATCAATAATATAAAAAAAAGTCACTATGCTCTTTCCATGCTTCTCACAATCAGTAGGATAATCACTATTTTTATTTTATTTATTTTTTATTTTTTTTAAAGATTTTTTTTATTTATTTGACAGAGAGAAACACAGCCAGAGAGGGAACACAAGCAGGGGAAGTGAGAGAGGGAGAAGCAGGCTTCCCGCTGAGCAGGGAGCCCGATGTGGGATTCGATCCTGGGTCTCCGGGATCATGACTGGAGCCCAAGGCAGTCGCTCAACCAACTGAGCCACCCAGGTGCCCCTCACTATTTTTAAATACCAAAGCTTCCAATCGAATGATTAAAGCTTGTAGAATATTGAAAAATTATCAGTGGCTTCTAAAAACACATTTGAGGTACGAGTTTCTGGTATAGATGTTATATGTATGTCCAAGTGATTCTTTTCCTATTTTTGCCAATCCACGTGGAGTGTTATATTATTTTTAGAACACGTCTTGCTCCAAAGCATATAAGCAATGGATTGGAAAAGACCCCATATAACACCAGCCAATTAATCTGCAATTTGAAATTCAATCTTGAAGAGCTAAGCTTCTACCTAAAACGAGTAGCAGCTTAAGGGCTGAGTCTCAGCCACAATTTTGAGAGTCAAAGTTATAGAATTAAAGAATAAATACAAAATTATCCAGAATGTAGTAGGTGTAAAAATAATAAAATGAGGGAATAATTCAAACAGGTCAGGATGAGTGAAGTGGTACCTGAACTACACGCAAAAAAGCTTGCCAGTTACTTTTCTCAGCATGTCCAATAACTGCCTTTCTGATATTTAGCATTCTAGGACCCAGTGTGCTTCCTTGGAGAATAGGGTTCAGTCAAGTATTTTTCTGTGGCACAATATTTTTACTCTCATGGAAGAACAATGTCACTGTCTATAGGTTTTATTGTAAAATTATTTTTAAGATCTAACAAGGTATGCAAGAGAACCATCTTTGGATTAAAATTTGAAGCCATTAACCTATGGCCATTATAATTCCTAGAGAGCTTAGTTTAAATATATCATACTTCTTAATAAATATTAAACACACATCATTGATAGATGGGCAAACAGAAAGTTTAATGGATCTATAAACAACACAAGAAATAAAAAACAAAAATATTAATGAACTTAAATGTGGATATTTATTTCAATGAGAAAAAAACCCACAATTGTTTAAAATTAAAATCCTCCGCCCCCCCAAACACACACACATTCTATTGGTTCTGTTTCTCTGGAGAATCCTGACTAATATGGTCACTATTTTGAATCATAACAGTGAAATAAAGGTGACAAGAACTTCAGAGAGGCACTGTGGTGGGTAGGAATTTAAATTCCTGAGTTTAAATTCTGCTCATCTTTTACTAATTATGTACTCTTGCGAAGCTTAAATTAGCCTTTCAAAGTATGAATTTTCTGATCTGTAAAATGAGATGGTAGGTAAAGGGTGGTGAGCAAATGCTACAAGAGACAATATATTGTGAGGACTGACTAGAAAAAGAACACATGAGAATTCCTTAGAACAGTGATTCATACAGAGTAAGTGCTTAGCTAGTACTTTTTCTCTATGACATAGAACAATCATAAATACTCTCTTTTGTTAAAATTACTGATTTTAGCATATCTCATGAGATCAAAACATCCTGAATTGTAAAGATGTTCTTAAACTATCAATAATAGTCAATTATTTTAGTGGTAAGTAGTAGATTTTGATGTAAACAGTTAATAAATATGTTATTTTGCTGGTAACATTTTGAATATATATATACTGTGTATAGATATAGTGTATATATAATATTTATTTACAGAAGAATTAAAACTAATAAGTGATAGAATTTAAAAATCACCCTCTTTGGACTCCAGGGTGGCTCAGTTGGTTAACTGACTGCCTTCAGCTCAGGTCATGATCCTGGAGTCACAGGATCGAGTCCCACATTGGAATCCCTGCTCTTCTCCCTCTGACCCTACCCCTTCCTATGCTCACCCCTTCTCTCTCTCAAATAACTAAAAATCTTTAAAAAAATCACCATCTTTATAACACTCTATGTTATAATCCATTTGATCATATACAATTGTTGGATGTTAAAATTAAAATCATTACATGAAACTGTTTTAGAAAACAAGATCTAGACAAGATGCCCATTATCACTCCACATATTAATTGTACATTGTAAATTTTAAAAATGATCAAATTCAGGATCATTCTTAGAATTGCATTCTCACACCATGCTATTAAGTTGCCAAAATCACATTGTAAATTTTAAAAATGATCAAATTCAGGATTATTCTTAGAATTGCATTCTCACACCATGCTATTAAGTGGCCAAAATCACCTAGGAAATATGAATCCCTAAAATGTGTAATCTGCATCTATTCTAGCCCCAATGCCTAATGTTCACTTACAGGAAATACATGAGATGAAAGAACAAGGCTAATAGTTCCATGAGGAAACAACCACACACATGCAGAATGAAGGATAGTCTCTAAAATAACTGGCCTGAAGCAATCAATGTCATTTAAAAAGGTATGTGGATATTGTTCCATACTGAGGTAAGACTAGCAAGTGATAAAGGAATATATGTATTCTACCAAATAGATAAGATTTATATTATTAACAAAAGAATCTCTTAAAAATTAGAAACAGGAAAAAAATTAGAAGCAGAGAATTGATGTAATTAAATGTGTTCCAAAATGTCACCCTTAACAACAGTATGGAAACATTATATATTTTATCACAATGGTGCTGTGAGAGAAGAGGACTGCTTAAAATAAGTATCAGGAGCAATTAAAATGTGGGATCTTAGATTTGGCGCTTGATTAAATGTAATTTATGAGGAAATGGTCAAACATTCTAGAATCTGCCTTAAATGAAGGTTTTTGTGTTAAAATTGCATGTGTAAGATTTAGATAGAGATGTTTCATCAAAGAAAGAATTTGGGCATCAACTGTTTATAGATTTTATTTATTTATTTGACAGAGAGAGAGATCACAAGCAGGCAAAGAGGCAGGCAGAGATTGAGGAGGAAGCAGGCTTCCCACTGAGCAGAGAGCCCAATGCCATCCTCCATCCCAGGACCTGAGATCATGACCTGAGCTGAAGGCAGAGGCTTTAACCCACTGAGCCACCCAGGTGCCCTGTCAACTGTTTATAGATAGTGACTACAATTTAAGGCAGAGATGAGTCTCCTAGAGGAGTACAGTTAGAAGAGAGTTAAAAACTGAACTGTGTAGCATATTGTATTACTTATTGCTGCTCTAGCAAATTATCACAAATTTAGTGGTTTAAAACAGCACAAGTTCATTCTCTTATAGTTCTGGAGGTCAGAAGTCTGAAGCAGTCAAGGGTTAAAATCAAATTGTCTGCAGGGCTGCTTCCTTTTGGAGGTTGCAAGGAAGAATTTTTTTCTTGCTTCTTCCAGTTTCTAGAGGTTACCTACTTCCTTGGCTTGTGGTTGAATCACTGCAATCTCTGCTTCCTTTGTGATACTGCCTTTCTCTCTAGACTCTCTTCTATAGTCCAATCTGCCACCACTTCCTTCTTACATGAACACTTGTGATATTAATCGTATATTACATAATATAAAATAATATTACATAATATAAAATAATCTATGCATATCCAGGTCCTGAACTTTAATCATATCTGCAAAGTTCTTTTTACCATGTAAGGAAATATATTTTTAAGTTCTGGGGATCCAGGTGTTGATATCTCGGGGGACCATTATTCAGCCTACAAGTCATATCAATACACAAACTCATGGACTAAGAGGTCTTTATGAAAACTGATAAAGAGACAGAAGTAGAGAGAAAGAAAAGTGAATAAAGAAAGAAATGGAGACATTACTGCTATGCTAACCAAAGATGGTAGCTTCACAACAGAACACTTTCTACACAACTGCAAATAGACAATGTACTTATATTTCCTAGTAATACTGATCAAGCCTTTTAAAAAAGAAATTCTTGGCATAAATGAACTAGATTAACTGGAATTTTCTCTCTTTCTCACTAGCATCTCTTATCAGAATTTTTAGGGTAAGCTTATCTTCTCTTGCTTATATTCAGCTTTGGAGATGTGCATATATTCCTAAGATGCAGATCTTGGAACACATTCCAGGTTTTACTAGACTACTCAAGTATAGGCACTTGGCATTCCAATGAAATCATATGCATCCATAGGTTGCTGTGAATAGCATTTTATTTAATAATTTTACTAATGATAATTAGATGGCTAGTAAGTGCCAAGTATCCTAGAGATACAGTGTTCACTCTTATTAAGAAGTTTACATTCTTCAGGACTGGACCAAAACACACATACACACAGACACTCTCTCTCTCTCTCTCTCCCTCTCTCTCTCACACACACATATAATCAGTTTTAAGAGATTCTTTTGTTAAGATTGTAGGAGCAATTAAAAATGTGCGATCTTAGATTTGGTGCTTGATTAAATGTAATTTTTCAGGAAATGGTCAAACATTCTAGAATCTGCCTTAAATGAAGGTTTTTGTGTTAAAATTGCATGTGTAAGATGCAAATAACATTATTTTATATAACACTACAAAATTAAAAATTTTATTATCAAATTATATCATAACACTAAAACACCATTCCATTCATATTAAGATACATCTCTGAGTCCAGAAATATTGTATTTTATGAATGTAATATGTCCTGATAGATAAAATATAATCATTCAATATAGTGCATATTGCTGTTTAAACACAGAAGGGTACTCAAATTAATTGAACTAAAGAGATTAGTAAGGATGGACGTGACAGGAGCTTGTCAACTCAAAGGGAACAAGCTATCAGCACATGATCAGGATTGCTTTTGTGTCTGTTTTGTCCTCTTGGCTATCACTTCACAGAGATACCAGACCAAAGATAAGAAACAATAAAAATAAATAAATAAATAAAATAAAAAATTCTGATCTTGACTTAGATCTAATCACCAGAATTTAGGCTTGAAGAATAAGAGACATATAGCAATATACAATTAAAGTAATGGAGACATTGAAGAGTCAGTATTACTTTTTATATTTGGCCTGATTAAGTTCTCTGGGCTCTGGATTGGCTCTTGCTTGGTTTGAGTTGGCTAGACAATATTGCTTGAGCACTGGCTTGATGGATAATTAAATGGAGGATAAAACTTAAGGAAAATAATCAACAAATGCCTGGAAGTATGAAAGAAATGGCCTTTGGAGATTTTTTAATATTTTGATATTGTTGACACATATGTTATATTTAGGTGGAGGAGTCTGAGAATGAGATTAAACAAAGTGAGTCAGATCATTAAGGAAATTATATGCACACCAAGAAACTGAACTTAAACTTCTAAGCAATGTGTGATTATTGACAAGACAAGATCAATTTTGGGAAAGAATAGCCTTTTGTGTTTATAAAAATAATACAGTCTCATAAATAATACATTTTCATTAGAATATTAACAATATAGAAAACTATAAAGAAAAAAATTAAAACTTTTCACACATATAACTGAGGTTGAACCACTTGTTAATTACTTGCTTCCTACCCTTCCCATTATCTCTCTGAATAAACACATCATATACATATACACACATAGATATATATAGTAAATATCTTTTATTAGTATATTAGGCATTACATATATTAAGATAAATATTATATATAAAATATATAACATTTTTATTTCTAATATAAATATTATATTTACCATGTATAATTTACATTCACTCTGTACAAATATGGGGTCTGGAAGATATATGTGCTATTAATAAGGGTCTGCTATCCTTCACCATTACTGTTTTATTTATTATACCAAACATTATGACCAATGTTTGCAATTTTACTTGAGCATTTTTCTTCGTATTCCTTTGCTTGTTCTTTCTTTTAAACATAATTTTGATTTTTGAATTTTCACGGATAGTTCATGAAAATAGAGCATACTAAAGCCAGCTTTTTTTTTTTTTTTTTTTTAGGAAAAATCAAGACAAAATGTGATCAACATTTCAAAGGAACTCTTACATGCTCTACCTAAGCACTGCTGACAGTAAAGATGGTCTGGTTTCAAGCATGTAAGGAACATTCCTAATACCTGCTTCATCCATATAGCACTTTACTACCTGTGAGGATACTCAATATTACAAATGATACTGGTTGTAGCAAGAGCATACTGATGACTTACAGCCTGTGAAATGTCATATATACTCATACCTACACGAAGTCTGTATCTTTGTATATTCAAAATATAAAATCACATTTTTCAAATAAAGTAAAATTTACAGTAAAATAAAAGCTAAGTAGTCTCATCAGTCAATGCTGTTGATCATATAGAAAACATCATATAGATCTATTTGAACTTACTTTACTAATTAACAATTTCAGAATACAATATGATAGGGGTTTTTTTGTTGTTTGTTTGTTTTTGTTTATTTTACAGAGTGTAGAGGTGGAATTGGGAAATAAATAAACTCAGTCTCATTCATTTCCAAAACACTTGAGCTCTTACACTGTGGCCTCTCAGGTGCAAATTCTGAAATCCTCAGTTTCAAAACTGTGCAGGAAAAAGAGCAAAAAAGAAACCCAACTACAGAGGGTAATAAAACAAATAAGGTTATTTCTGTTAAAGGATTTATAAATCTAACATGGCTGATTAATTAGTCCTGATAGTCTCTGTTTCAAAGAGAAGTAAAAGAGAGAGAAGTGCCTGTAAAAAAAGATATTTTCTGTTGTTGGTCTCACTATCATCATCATTGTGCCTATGAGTAGCTATCAGGAAACATTACACAGTGAACAATAAGGAAATAACTTAATGTTATACATAAGGTAAGCTTCTTGGGGAGATATGCTGGAATTACAGAAAGACATTGGGCAGAAAAAAAATGTTTAGATTGGTAGTAAAAAATGCAAATTTACTTGTCAGAAAGATAATATCTATAGTTAACTGTTCATTCTGTAAAAAGACAGGCAATAAATATTTTCAGCTTTGTGGTCCATATGGTCTGCCTTGTAACTACTCAAATCTACCATCCCAGCATGGAAAAAACCCCAGACCATATGTGAATGAATGGGTGTGGCTGTGTTCCAAAAACTTTATTTACAAAAACAAGGGAAGGTCAGATTTGGATCTCACACTTTACTTTGCCATTTTTTGTTTTAAATGCTTAGGTTGAATGTGAGCTATGTCCAAAATAGAAGTGAGAGCCAGGAAGGTGAGCAAGCCATTGTATTAAGTTGGCCAAACTGCCTACATAGTAGCGATGTTCAGAATCCAATAGAATGATGCATCTTAATTCTCAGCAAGCTATCCGCTTTGTCCAGGCAGTTTTTCTGAATCCTGGATGAAAAGGACAGGCTGAAACTGAGGGCCTGACTCTAATCCCACTGGGGATAAAATCACCCAAACAGAAAGTCCATGTCAAGGATAGATAATGAAGACAGTGAGCTTACTTGAATACATTCAACACAGTGACTCATAACAACAAAGGAGGTTCACTATGCTAATTACAGCTAAATTTATTCAGATCCTATCTCCTGCTGCCACTATATACTTATCATACATATTTGTTCAGAGATGGGTTCAAGAACTAGGTAGAAATGAGCCTTTGTAATTTCTTTAAAGACAGCACATCATTGTTTGCTGTTTTATCCTGAGAGTACATGTAACAATGCTTGGCACATGATAAGGATTTGATGACTATTTGTTGAGTGCCTAGTACACCTGACAGCTATTAAAGATTGTTCCAGTTGAAGCTAGTAAATTAATACCACAACTTTCATAGTAGTTACTCTCCTTATAATATTATATGTAAAATCCTGCTGATGGACAATATCTGGTAGTCACTGTTGCATCCTTTGTCATATTAATTCCAAAACATGTCACATTTCATATATTTATATTTAAACATTTAATTCTGAGTTATAACTATAGTAATAAAAAATCCTAGATGATAGGAGCCTGAGTGGCTCAGTGGGTTAAAACCTCTGCCTTCAGCTCAGGTCATGATCTCAGGGTCCTGGGGTTGAGGCCCTCATTGGGCTCTCTGCTCAGCAGGGAGCCTGCTTCCTCCTCTTGGTGCCTGCCTCTCTGCCTACTTGTGATCTCTTTCTCTGTGTGTCAAATAAATAAATAAAATCTTAAAAATAAATCCTAGATGATGAACGATATAGAGAAGTTGGTCTACAAATTTACATTATAAGGTAGTGGTGAGCACTGAAATTTAATTTGTCATGTCCACTTGTCATTCCATTTTTAGATATTTTAGGGTCACCCTCCATGAAGTAAGAAATTGCTTAAGTTCTACTTTAAATAAACCTTGACATGGAGTGGAAATCAGTCAGCCTTGTTGAAGGAACTCCTGAGCAGGGGGGAAAAATCCCAGGACTTTAAGAAGCAACTGAGTATTTGAAGATTCACTCAAAGGAGAACCCTCAATAAGCATTATAGTAAGCAATTTTAGCTGTATTAAAAAAAAAATGAATAGCTGAGTCAGCTCAGGCAGGAATTGACTATGTCATTTTATAGAGTCTCAATGTAACAAAAATGAAATGTATCACTAATGAAATGTATCACTTGCCAGCTTATACAGCTTTTGATAGTGAAAGTCTTTCAGTAATAACATTAATTATTATTAAATATTACTAGCTTAGTGTTGTAGAGAATATAAACACCAATATTTATAGTCTTTTGTAAAATATACTTTATTTTTTTTAGGACATTGTAGAGTTGGCTATCAATTTCCAATACAACATATTGTAGAATTGCCATTTAATAACTTTTAGAATTAGATAGAGCAAGCCATTCTTTCTCAAATGACATGTGTTACATTTTCTGTCTGATCTTCATCTTAACCACCTGCTAGCAGTGATTCAGGCAACAAAACAACAGTGTTCTCAGCAGACGGTACAACCTCCTCCAAAATGGTGGAAATTCAGATGGTTTACATTAAGACAAAGCCCTCATTCTATGATAAATACTTTTTATTTCTTTTTTTTAATTCTGTTTTTCTTCTTTTAATGTTTAAATACTGGATTGCAAAGGGTGATTAAAAGTCCTATTAGGGTTTATATGTGTACATATAGAAGCATAGATTTAAAAAACAGAGTTAATTAAATATATCTCAGTCTATCTTTAATGACACATAGGTATTAAATCAGCTCTTGCCATCCAGAAATTAACTATTTTGTTTGGTCTTATTTTATGATGCCTGGCTTTCTATGTATTTTATTTGTTTTGTCTGTGAACAAATTGTTCTTTCTTTCTGGGTATAAAGTGTCTTAGTCTTCTCAGGCTACTCTAACAAGATATTATAGACTGGGTGACTTATAAACAGCAGATCTTTCTCACAGTTCTGGAGGCTGAGAAGTCTATCAAGTTGCCAGCAGATTTGGTATCTGGTTGGGGCCCCCCACTCTGGTTCATAGACATCCATCTTGTTACTGTGTCCTCACATGGCACAAAGGTACTAGTACCATTCATGAGGGCTAACTCTTATGACCTAATCACTTCAAAAAGCTGTACCTCGTGATTCCATCACCTTGGGGTTACGGTTTCAACATTTGAAGTTTTGGCCTGGAGATAGATGGTGTTGCACAACATTATAGCAGAAAGTGATCCTCAATATTAATTATGTTCTTTTTCTTTAGAATATCTTTAAAGATAATATTCTTGGGGCACCTGGGTGGCTCAATTGGTTAAGCCACTGCCTTCATCTCAGGTCATGATCCTGGAGTGCCAAGATCGAGTCCTGTATTGGGCTCCCAGCTCTGTGGGGAGTCTGCTTCTCCCTCTGACCTTCTCGCCTCTCATGCTCTCACTCACTTTCTCTCTCTCAAATAAATAAATAATATATTTAAAAACTAAAGATAAGATTCTTATATTTATCTTAGAGATAAATATAAGGATTATCTTTAAAGATAAAGAATTATCCACAATGAGAAATTTTGATAATATACAAAAATTTTGGAAGTAGTAAAAGCAACAGATATTGAATAATGATTCCACTTAACAATATATTTTGATTACTGAATGACCCTGTTTAAACAGTATATTTAGAATGTATTATTGGTAGAAAAAAATTATTCAGGACTTTCTCAATTATCTATATCATATGTATTGTATGTTTCACATTTGAAAAGAAGGAAAAACTGATTAATTTTAGAAAGAGCAAAAGTCAACATTTTAAACAAAATATAGAATAAGAAAATATTTTTAATTAATCCCTATACTAGTAAGGAAATAGATAAAATTAATCACACATAATTTTTAAGAACTAAATAATTACAAATGCCCATTTACATTTAAGGAAATAAACATGACTGCAGGTTGGGCTAAATGGGATTTTATTCACTCACAGCTTTAAAAATAAAACTGTGTAGGTAGGTTTCAGAATTTTATACCAATGTCACTAAAATGAAGTGAAGGTTTGAGTGAATTAAGAACATAAAAAATATATTATAATGCTTTTGTATTTTGAGATGAATAGTCAAAGGAAAGATATTTACTAGTCCAACCCTGAAATTATTCAAATTTTCATTTTTTAAAAGATTTTATTTATTTATTTGACACAGAGAGAGAGATCACAAGTAGGGAGAGAGGCAGGCAGAGGGAGAAGAGGAAGCAGGCTCCCTGCAGAGCAGAAAGCCTGATGTGGTCCTCGATCCCAGGACCCTGAGATCATGACCTGAGCCAAAGGCAGAGGCTTTAACCCACTGAAACACCCAGGTGCCCCAAATATTCATATTTAAACTGACCTAAAAAATACAATGAGAAATTACAAACTAGATATGATTTTATATACCAAAAATTCCATTTAACTAAGTAAATTTATTTAAGCCCCAACTCTTGAAAGATAATATGCTAAGTGATTGGCACATAGAAATAAATGACCCAATGGCTGATTTCAAGAATTCTCAGTCTATTATGATGACAAATTATATGAACTATTGCATTACACTGTCATAATGAAATACCACTACCCAACTATTATAATATCTACAATTGAAAAAGGAGAGATACTGAGGTGACATTAGTGAAGATGTAGAGCAACTGATCTCTCATAGAGTGTTAAAAGGAACATGAAATGGTACAAGTCCTTAAGAAAACAGCTTGGTATTTTCTAAGCATGTTATATATACAGCTACAATATGATCCAGCCGTTCCACTCCCATGTATCTAAGAGAAGTTATATATGTCTATACAAATAATTCTACATAAAGGTTCATAGCATAGTTATTTTGTTTCAAGGTATCATTTAAATCTAGTTAGTCAACATATAGTGTATTCTTGGTTTTAGGAGTAGAATTTAGTGATTTGTCACTTACATATAACACTCAGTCCCAGTGTTCATCGCAAGTTTACTCCTTAACACCTATCACCCTTTTAGCCCTTCTCCCACCCACCTCCCTGTCAGCAACCCTCCATTTGCTTTCTATAGTTAAGAGCTTCTTATGGTTTGCCTCCCTCTATTTTTTCCCCTTCCCCTATGTTCATCTGTTTTTGTTTCTTAAATTCCACTTATAAGTGAAATCATATGGTATTTTCCTTCTCTGAGTGACTTGTTTCATTTAGCAATGTACATTCTAGCTCCATCCACATCCTTGCAAATGTCAAGAATTCATTCTTTTTGATGGCTGAGTAATATTCCATTGTATGTGTGTGTGTGTGTGTGTGTGTGTGTGTGTGTGTGTGTGTGTGTATACCACTTATTTATCCATTCATAAGTTGATGGACATTTAGACTTTTTCCATAATTTGGCTATTGTTGATAATGCTGCTGTAAATATTGGGAGTACATATGTTCACTGAGTACTATAATTTTGACTTCTTTACTGGAAATGCAGACTATACCATATATTCTATACTGTGCATTTCAATTTATGCAAATGATATCTGAAAAATTGAATGACGGTGTAAATAGTAGCTGGAGACAGATTAAACAAGGATATTTCACAAATACTGATGCTTTACAGAGCCTGGTAATGGATGCATGAGGATTCATTATACTAAATTTGAAACAGTCCATGCTAAAATAGCTAAAAAGATTAGGGAACCTGGGTAGCTCAGAGGGCTGAGTCTCTGCCTTCATCTCAGGTCATGATCTCAGGGTCCTAGAATCGAGTCTGACATCAGGCTCTCTGCTTCAGCAGGAAGCCTGCTTCCCTCTCTTTCTCTGCCTGCTTCTCCACCTATTTGTGATCTCTCTCTCTGGAAAATAAATAAATAAAATCTTTTAAAAAATGTTTAAAAAGATTAAAATATATGGGTTCCATAATGGAGCGTACATGTAGTTGTGTGGGGACTTGGGAGGCAGTAACAATTACTTCAGAAAATCAAGGCTAAGAAAAGGAACTTCATGGAGAATAAAACTGGAAAACCTTAAGAAAAAAGACCATACAAGACTATTAGCTTTTTTTTTTTTGCATAAAATGCTAATCAACAAGAGCATTGATATGTAAGAAGGTGGAGAGATTTATGCATTACAGAGGCTCAGAGTTGTATCTGTGTTCTTCTTTATTAGCTTTGTTACTTCGTGCAAAGCAATTAACCTTTCTGAGCTTCAGTTTATTCAACTCTAAAATGAGATTAATTATCTGTAACTCAAAAGGTGGCAATGAGAATATGGCAACCTTAACATATTATAAGCATTTAGTACACTGCCTGAAGTTTAGTACATATTAAAGGAAATTTGTTTTCCTCAGTTTACTCCACCCTTCATTGTATCCTAACTTCCTTAAAGAAGCTCTAAGAAACTAGGATTGACATTGTATTATTTGAATTAATACATATATGCTTCTAGACTTGGGAAATAAGGGTCAAGGATAGAAAAAATAATATGGTGGAAAGAAACTCAGACTTATAGTCAGACTGGGACTATCTTAGTTACTACTACTTGTGCAGCTTTTTTTTTTTTTTCTTTTAAGATTTTATTTATTTGACAGAGAGAAACACAGCCAGAGAGGAAACACAATCAGGGGGAGTGAGAGAGGGAGAAGCAGGCTTCCCGCCGAGCAGGGAGCCCGATGTGGGGCTCGATCCCAGGTCTCCAGGATCATGACCTGAAAGGCAGTTGCCCAACCAACTGAGCCACCCAGACGCCCCCTACTTGTGCAGCTTTAAGTAAATCTTCTACCGTGAAATAAATATAATAACTAAATTGAAGGATTAAATGAAATATTTTAATAAGATTCCTTTAACGGTTTGTTTTGTATATATTTACCATTAAAAATTTGAAGCTACTTTTATTATTAGCAACAAATAAGGGCTACAGAAAGGCTTATTTTGTTGTTCAATTACTTATGATCTATCCAATGTCTAGTTTGAAAGTGAAGTTTTATAGACTGGTGTGAAGAATTTCAATTGAGAAACTGAGTCTTCAAGTTTTGTGAGAATCAAGGATACATATTGGTAATTTTGAAAATAAGGAGTTTTCCCCCACTAACATGTAGGACAAAAATATCCTTTACTTCAGCTCTTGAGACATTAAATCTGAGGTGTTAGAACAGATCATTTTGCAAGCATAGAGGGTCACATAGTTTAGAAGCAGCAAAGTTACCTGAAATTTAAGATTTATATGATCAAGCATATTTAGCAAAACTGGAGACTGAAACTGAAGAAATTTGTCCTCATGCTAAAGTCTATAATTCTCAAAAGTTGAGCAATGTTATCATAGTGGTATATAAAGAACATGGCTTTTGAATTATCATTTAAGATTAAGTTGGGAAGAAATCTTAAATTTATGAGAAAAATATTATTGTAGTACATGTGTCATTCTTTGATACACCTTCAACATCTTAAAAAAATAAAGTTCAATTTTACCTTTTGTAGCAGTACTAGATTTCAGATTCAGCTATAACTTTTCAGGACTGAACAAAAACTAATGTCTGAGTTATTTTGTCTTAGCTCTTTTTTTTTTATTTTTTAACTTATTTATTTGACAGAGAGAAACACAGCCAGAGAGGGAACACAAGCAGGGGGCATGTGAGAGGGAGAAGCAGGCTTCCCACTGAGAAGCGAGCCTGATGTGGGGCCCGATTCCAGGTCTCTAGGATCATGACCTGAGCCGAAGGCAGCCATGGCAGTCGCTTAACCAACTGAGCCACCCAGGCATCCTAATCTCATCTTTAAAAAAAAAAAAAATTATTTATTTATTTGTGAGATAGAGGGAGAGAGAGAACCCAGAAGGAGAGAGCACAGAGGGAGAGGGAGAAGCAGACTCCTGCTGACTGGGGAGCCTGACTCAGGGTTTGATCCCAGGACCCTGAGATTATGACCTTAGCCAAAGGCAGACACTTAACCAACTGAGCTACCCAGGCACCCCACCGACTTATCTATTCTTAAAAATATAGTACATACTTTTCAAAACATGAAAAACAGTACCATGACATAAATTACAAAGATTCAAGTGACCTATATTAAATTTCTTTGAAAATGTCTGTCAGCTGTCTAGTGAGAGGGACTCCACAAAATAATGAATAAGTAATTTAAAGAATTAGCAAATATAAGAATACCACAGTTGGGAACGGAAGACTTACCTGTAGTATCTTGCAAAGTGAAAGAGAATAGGTAGGCTTTATACCTCTTTATGGTCATAAGAAAAAGAGGCAATATAACTCATCTTTAAAGTTTCCATAAAGACACACAAACATATACTATGCACAACACAGTATAAACAGAATACTACTATCATTAAAAAATGCAATTTAATTTTTATGTTGTACATTATCAGAACTAGAAGTAGAATGGGATGATGTAGTAGTTATTTTCTGTAAATTTTAATTCAGTTAAAATGAATTAATCCTCTATAATTGTCTTTAATATAATTGCAGGCACTCACTACCTACTCTTAGCTCTGATGAAACTGGTTTATTCACCCTTCTAAAAATACTGTGAACTGTCTTTTTCCAAGTATTTGACTCTTTTGCTAATGTTTCAATTAATGAAGGCATGGTATCAGGTGATGTGGAGGATCTAAACATGAAAAGATATTACCTATAAGCTCATATTGCTGATAATTTAAAGCAATTAACTAAAAATATCCATACAAAGAATTCTTTCAAACATTTATGGAAGAAATAAAACTAACCCTCACAAAATATTGAGGAAGAAGAAATCCTTTCTAACTCATTCTATGAGGCCAGTTTTATCCTGACATGAAGGACAAAGATGGAGGAAGGAAGGAAGGGAGGGAGGGAGGAGAGAAGGAGAGAAAGAGAGAGAGGAAGAAAGAGAGAAAAAGGGAAAGAAAGAAAAAGAAAAGGGAACCAGGCAGATGTATTTCCTGAATATAGACATGAAAGCCCATAACACAATAATAGCATATCAAATCTCATGATATGTTAAAAAAAAAAATTGTCAACTACAACCAAGTAGGATTTGTTCTAGGAATAGAAGGTTGTTTTAATTAATATCACTTAATGTAATGCACCATGTGATTTCCTCAATAGGCTCAGAAAAAACATTTGTAAAATAAAAACATTTGACAAAATAAAAAAGAATAGGAATAGAAAAGAATTTTATCAATATCATAAAGAGTATGTGAGGGGCGCCTGGGTGGCTCAGTTGGTTAAGCGACTGCCTTCGGCTCAGGTCATGGTCCCAGAGATCGAGGATCGAGCCCCGCATCGGGCTCCCTGCTCGGTGGGAAGCCTACTTCTCCCTCTCTCACTCCCCACTCTCGCTTGTGTTCCCTCTCTTGCTGTGTTTCCCTCTGTCAAATAAATAAATAAATAAATAAAATCTTAAAAAAAAAAAAGGGTATGTGAAACCTACAGATAATACCATACTCAATGGTGAAAGACTGCTTTCCTTATAAGACCGGAAAAGAGTATTATGTCTGCTCTTACTACTCCTTTTCAACATTGTACAAGAAGTTCTTATAATCATTAAATTGTACACTTACAGTCAAATTTATGGTATATGAATTTTACCTCAAAAAAAAAAAAACCACTCTGAAATGTTTAAGACAAGGAAGGAAATCAATTATCCCTTTATTTTACTTTATTTATAATATCCTGTAGAGTTAAAAAATGTAGAACATAATTTTTTTCAGTATTTGCTATGTTGGGTCATAAAATGATTAAAGGTGCAGGAACTGAAACTTCACCTAAAATTGAGAAAATAGAAGTTCAAATTATCTTATTCAGGTGTTGAAAATTTAAGTATGGTAATTGCTCATTATTGGAAATATTCATTGAAATTCACTCTATTTTTTGGTCAAAATTATTTGTCTCTCTCATAGGCAATAAGTTTATACCAATAACTCAATATATTCAAACCACAAACTAAATTAATTTCATACATACACACACAGACACAGACACACACACACATATACACACACATAAGAACTTTCAGTTAAAATACAATATTAAATATCTAGCTAGGTAAAAATAAATGTATATTCTGATAAAGTTGATTTTAAAATATAGCTATACATTTCAGTATCTTCTATTGTAATTGCTTTTACATAGCTAATGTTATATTGACCACATTTAGTTAGAATAGTATCTGTAAGCTATTGTTTAAAAAGGAGGGCATAAAAACAATATTTAACAACCAAGAAATGCAAAATAACACATATGGATAGTTCACTGTCCAAAATCCTTGCTAATATACCTATAATTTAAATATATTAATATTATTCATTTGCAACATCCAGGCTTTGAGTGGGAAAAGATAATAGGAAGGCATTTTGTTGGTGGTAATGTTTTTTTTTTTCAAGTCATGATCTTTCCTTCTTGTTTTGGGGCACCACTCCTGTCTATTTAATACGGAAAGACTTAATTTTCAAATGGAATTGTAATATTAAATGAACATGAAAGGAGGTGATTTTTGAGCTTCCAGAGGATTCCTCTAGTATTATTTAATTGCTTTAAAGATTTGAGTTACATTTTGTATATGATTTGAGGAAGAGATCCAACTTTATTAATATTACCTGTGGCTATGCACTGTCAAATCCATTTCATTGATCTACATGAATCTATTCATAAGCCATTTCTCTTGATTACTGAATTTTGGGGTAAGATAACACAGCAGCATGTGTTATCTCTGCAGCATTTTGTTTTTCACCATTGGTTTGAATATGTAGTTTTCTTTGTATTTCCGTATGAACTTTGGCAATAGCTTGTCAATTTCTATAAAATGGTTGGAATTTTTAGATGATTTCATTAAATTAGTAGAATTAATTTTAATCCTACATCCACTAGGATCAGTATAATGTGTAGAAAGATATTTCCCCTTCAGTAAAGAATGGGTTCAAACTTAAATAATTGTTAATATAGACTGCTATATGAAAAAGATATATATAGAGAGAGATATACACACAGACACACGTGCACACACACACACACAACCAAATGATAATCACAAATCAAAAATGAGTAATAGATATGTAAAAAATAAACAGCAAGGAATCCAAATATATCACTAAAGAAAGCCAACTAACTGTGAGGGAAGAGAGCAAGGGAAGGAAGGAACACAGAAAAACTAAAACAAAACAAAACAAAACAAACAGAAAAACCCCACATAAAATGAGTAACAAAATGGCAATAAGCACAGATCTGTCAATAATTACTTTGAATGTAAATGGACTGAGTATTCTAATCAAAAGACAGAGTGACGGAATGGATAAAAAAGCAAGACCCACCTATATGCTGCCTAAAAGCAGCTCATTTCTTACTTGAAGACATGTGCAGTTTGAGTGTAATGGATGGAAAAGCATTTACCTTGCAAATGGATGTGAAAAGAAAACTGAAGTAGCAATTCTTATGCTGGACAAAATAGACTTTAAAACAAAGACCACAGGTGACTGGGTGGCTCAGTCAGTTAATCATCTGCCTTTGGCTCAGGTCATGATCCCAGTCTCCTGGAATCAAGCTCACAATGGGCTCTCTGCCAAGCAAGGAGCCTGCTTCTCCCTCTCTCCTGCTTCTGTTCTCTCTCATACTCTCTCAAAGAAATAAATAAAATTTTTAAAAAATCAAAGACATATGAAGAAGAACATTATAAAACCATAAAGCAAATAATCTGATAAGAAGTTATAAGTATAACAACTGTAAATATTTATGCATTCAGCATGGGAATATCCAAATACATAAAGAAGTTAGTAACAAATATAAAGAAAATAATTGATAGTGATACAATAATTGTAGGGGATCTTAACACCCCACTTACATCAATGGACAGATTACCCAAACAGAAAATCAATAAGGAAATTGTGATTTTGAATGACACATTGAACCAGATGGATCTAACAGATATATTCAGAACTTTCCATCCTAAGACAGCAGAATACATATTCTTTTCAAGTATACATAAAACATTCTCCAGAACAGATCATACAGTAGGTCACAAAACAAGTCTCAATAAATTAAAAAAAGATAGAACTCATATAATGCATCTTTTCTGACCATGATATGAAACTGGAACTCAATCACAAGAAGAGAGTCTTGAAGGAGTACAAATACATGGAGGTCAAATAACATGCTACTAAATAATGAATGGGTCAACCAAGAAATCAAAGAGGAAATAAAAAACTACATGGATACAAATGAAAATGAAAGCACAGTAGTCCAAATCATTGGGATGCAGCAAAAGAAGTTCTAAGGGAAAGATTATAGCAATACAAGCCTATCTCAAGAAGAAACAAACAAAAAATACCACACACAAAACAAAGCACTCAAATAGCAACCTAACTTTACAGCTAAAGAAGCTAGAAAAAGAGTGTGCAAACTCAAAAGGAAGGAAGTAATAAAGATTAAAGCAGAAATAAATGAAATAGAAACTTACACACACACACATTAGAACAGATTAATGAAATCAAAAAGATCAACAAAACCGATAAACCTTTAGCCAGACTCATAAGAGACAGAACTAAAACAAAACAAAATAAAACAAAACAAACAAAAACAGGAATGAGAGATGAGAAACAACCAACAGCATAGAAATGCAAAGGATTCTAAGAAAATATTATAAAAAATTATATGCCAACAAATTGTACAACCTGGTAGAAATGGATAAATTCCTAGAAACATATAACCTGCCAAAACTGAATCAAGAAGAAATAGAAAATTTGAACAGACCGATTAAAGCAATGAAATTGAACAAATTTTGATTACTGAATCAAAAAACACCCAACAAACAAAATTCCATGATCAGTGTCCAGCTGAGTTCTACCAAGTACTTAAAGAAGATTTAGTATCTATTCTTCTTAAACTTTTTCAAAAAATATAAAAAGATGGAAAGCTTCCAAATCTATTCTATGAGATCATCATTATCCTGACACCAAAGCCAGATAAATTACTACAATATCTCTGATGAACATAGGTGCAAAAATCTTCAACAAAATACTAGCAACCTTAATCCAACAATGCATTAAAAAAATCATTTATCATGATCAAGTGAGATATATTCCTATGATTTTAAGGGTGGTTCAATATTTGCAAAGCAATCAGTGTGATACGTCACATTAATAAGAGAAAGGATAAAAATGATATGATCTTTTTTAAAAGAAAAGATTATATATAAACATATATATGTTTTATATACATATAATATATATGCTATGTATGTATATATGTATGTATATAGATATGTATATATATATATATATATAGAGAGAGAGAGAGAGAGAGAGAGAGAGAGAGAGAGAACAAGTAGGTAGAGCCACAGGCATAGGGAGAAGTATCAGCAGGCTCCCCACTGATCAGGGAATCTGATTTGGGGCTGGATCCCATGACCCTGGGATCATAACCTAAGCTAAAGGCAAACACCCAACTGAGCCACCCAGGCACCCAGTATGATCTATTCACTAGATACAAAACAAACACTTGATAGAGTACAATATCCATTCATGATAAAAACCCTCAACAAAGTTGGTTTAGAGGGAACATACTTCATAATAAAGGTCATATATGAAACACCCATAGCTATTACACTCAGTGGTGAAAAACAGAATTTTTCTCCTGAGATGAAGATCTATACAAGCATGTCCATTCTCACCACTTCTATCCAACATAGTATTGGAAGTCCTAGCCACAGCAATCAGACAAGAAGAAGGAATAAGTGGCATCCAAATTGATAAATAATAACATTCGATATTTGCAGATGCCATGATACCATGTAAGAAAACCTGCAAGACTCCATCCAAAAACTACTAGAACTAATAAATGAATTCAGTAAAGTCACAGGCTATAAAATCAAAGTATAGAAATCCACTGCACTTCTTTACACTAATAATGAAGCAGTAGAAAGAGAAATTAAGAAAGCAATCCCATTTATAGTATAAAAGAGTATAGTACTGGCACAAAAATGGACACATAGATCAATAAAACAGAATAGAGAGCCAAGAAAAAAAATAACTCACAACTATATGGTCAATTAGTCTTCACCGAAGGAGGCTGGAATATCCAATGGGAAACATGGTGTTGGGAAAACTGAGCAGCAACATGCAGAAGAATGAAACTCAACCACTATTTATTTATTTATTTATTTATTTATTTATTTATTTATTTGACTGTGTGGCTATACATGGATTTTTTAAAAATATATTATTTTTTAACCTATAATGTACTATTTGTTTCAGGGGTACAGGTCTATGATTCATCAGTCATACACAATTCACAGCACTTAACCATAGCACATACCCTCCCCCATGTCCATCATCTAATTGCCCTATCCCTCCAGTGTCCTCTCCTCCCGCAAACCCTCAACTTGTTTCCTGAAATTAAGAGTCTCTTATGGTTTGTCTTCTTCTCTGGTTTTATTCTATTCCATTTTTCCCTCCCTTCCACTATGATCTTCTGTCTTGTTTCTCAAATTCCTCGTATCAATGATATCATTTTCTTTCTCTGATTGACTTATTTCACTTGGCATAATACCCTCTAGTTCCATCCACACTGTTGCAAACAGCAAGATTTCATTTTTTTTGATAGCTTCACAATATTCCACTGTGTATATACATCACATCTTCTTTATCCATTTATCTGTCAATGGACATCTGGGCTTTTTCCATAATCTGGCTGTTGTGGACATTGCTGCTATAAACATTGCTATAAACACTGGAGTGCACGTGCACCTTCAGATCACTACATTTGTATCCTTATGGTAAATATCCAGTAGTGCAATTGCTGAATCATAGGGTAGCTCTATTTTCAACTTTCTGAGGAACATCCATACTGTTTTCCAGAGCGGTTACACCAGCTTGCATTCTCACCAACAGCATAGAAAGTTTCCCCTTTCTTTGCATCCTCACCAACACCTCTCATTTCCTGCTTGTTAATTTTAGCATTTCTGTCAGCCACTCTCTTAAACCATACAAAAAAGTAAACTAAAAATGGATTAAGGACCTAAATGTGAGACCTGAAACTATAAAAGTCCTAGAAGACAGCACAGACAGTAATTTTTCTGACATTGGTCATAGCAACATTTTTCTAGATATGTCTCATGAGACAAGGAACAAAAGCAAAAATAAACTATTTGAACTACATCAGAATAAAAAGTTTCTGCAGAGCAAAGGAAACAATTAACCAAACTAAATGACAACCTAACCTACTGAATGAGAAAATATATTTGCAAATTATATATAAAATAAAGGGTTAGTATTCAAAATATATAAAGAAGTTACACAACTCAACACAAAAAAATTCCAAACATTTCGATTTAAAAAATTGACCAAACACATGAACAGAAATTTCTCTAAAGAAGACATATAGATGGCCATCAGACACATAAAAAGTTGCTTAACATCACTCATTGTCTGGGAAATGAAAACCAAAACTACAATGAGCTTTCACATTATACTTGTCAGGATAACAAATATCAAAACCATGATAAACAACAAGTGTTGGTGAAGATGAGGACAAAAAGGAACCCTCTTGCACTATTGATGGGAATGCAATCTGGTGCAGCCACTGTGGAAAACATTTTGGATATTTTTCAAAAAATTTAAAAATAGAACTACCTACAGTCCAGTAATTCCACTATGGGTATTTACCCAAAGAATACAAAAAACACTAATTCAAAGGGATACATGCACCCCCCATGTTTATTGCAGTATTATCTACCATAGCCAAATTATGGAAGCAGTCCATGTGTCCATTGGTAGAAGAATAGATAAGGAAAAAGTGGCATACACACACACACACACACACACACACACACACACGGAATATTATACAACCTTAAAAAAAGAATGAAATCCTACCATCTGCAACAATATGGATGGCTCTAGAGACTATAAAGTAAGTTAGTTAGAGGAAGACAAAGACCATATGATTTCATTCATATATGGAATTTAAGAATCAAAACAAACAAACAATGGGAAAAAAAGAAGTTACACCAAAACATAGACTCCTAACTACAGAAAACAAATGGATGGTTACCAGAGGACTGGTGGTAGGGGATGGGTAAAATAGGTGAAGGGGATTAAACAGCACACTTACCTTCATGACCACTGAGTAAGGTACAGAAGTGTTGAATCACTATATTGTACACCTGAAAGTAATATAACACTGGATGTTAACTATATTGCATTCAAAAACATCTATTTATTTAAAAACACATTTCCATTTCTTTGGATATCAGTTTCTTCAACAGTGACTCCTATAGCTCTACAGTTTATGACTTCAAAATGGGTAGTACTAAAGGAATTAAAAAGGATTCCTGGTTTTTAAGCCATTAAAAAATCAGGCTAGAAAACTGGGTTTCTACCAGAACGTGAAGTTTTAGGATACAGATACCATTCCGTGACAGACATTTTTGGGTTTTTTGTGCTATTCACAATGAAGCAGCCCTCTGAGGAAACTCATCCCCTTCCTATGGCATTACATGCACAGGGTCCTAGCAACTGCATTGGTAAATGAATCAAATGATTGTATCGCCTGACCAAGAATAACTGGATCCTGTGTATGCACCTGGAACAAATCAAAAAATTTAGATTTTCTTCTTGTGTACTTACTATGTCTCATAAACCTCTTCTGTGCAAATGGACCTCTAACATGTAAATCTGGAATCTTGGATAATCATTTATTACTATGTAGGCTGGAAAGCAGAGAAGAGGGAGAGAGGAAGGAAGGGAGGAGGAGGTGAAGGAAAAGAGAGAGAAAAATTCACCTTATAAACCACAAAAAATATGTAACATTTTAGAAACCCACATTTTATATAGAAGGTGTGGTCAGAAGTTGAGAATTGGATTTGTCACTCTTCTTATTAAATTCTCTCTCTCTCTGTCTCTCTTTGCTAGTTTTTCTTTTTATTTTGATCTGTAATGTTTTTATGAAGGTGCAGAAAGGCATACTTTGGTTGAAAATACCAATAGCACATGTATCACAAATTTCAGGAAATCACTTACATCTTGCATTTTAGCCACTGATCTATAAATAGTAATCATTAACTTGAAGTAGCCAATTCTGTCAGTAGAAGTAATTCAAATGTGTTTAATAAAATGATTACAACAAAAACTTATAAATCCTTAACATGTGTTATGTTCTATTCTAAGAACATTACAAATAATATAATTACTCCAAAGACATTTCAAATCTGTGTAGTCTTTATACTAATCCCGTGAGATAGGTACCATTATCTATCCCTATTTTCCAGATGAAGAAATTGAGGTACAGTGGTTAACTAACTTGCTCAAGACCAACCAGAACTAAGCAGTGTTGTTTTCACAAAGGCTACCTGGGTCCATGAGCAAAACCATTATTCCATACCTAATATCCAATGAAAGAACACATCTCTCAATGACTTCTCAACCCAACCTCTTTGTCTAGTTTTCTCAGGCACTATACAGTATTAATCATCCCTCTTGCTTTCTTTTTCTGCTACTTTTCCTAATTTACTAGCTCATTCTTAATGTCACTTAAACGTGTTAAAGCTTCTCAAATCTTAAAACAAAATATATAATTGCCTCTATTTCACTTATTCTTATAACTAAGCAACTTCCACATTCTCTTCATTCTCTTTTAAAGCTAAACTTATTTAGAGAATTGACTACACTTATTAACCCTATTCCTTTAGGGCAGAGAACAGAATCCCATTCCAAACTGCAAATGTAGGTGCAACTCCTCCGAAAGGTTTTACTTCTAAGTTCATTATTGCCCTTTTGTCACTGAACATGATAAGATTCTTAAAGATCTTTATCTTGACATCTTAGTAGTTAAAAACTTGTTCTCTTGGCTAAACTGGTTTCCTTGTTTACTTCTTAACAACTACTTTTCTGCCACATTTGCTGTCTTAATCACTCCAAAATGAGCTTGTAATTGTAGAGTTATGTACATTTTTGGCATTACATTTGTTGAACTTAATTGCCATTTAAAAATATTTTTTAAATGACACTGGCTTGGCAGTAAAACAAAATGAATATTGTGAATGCAGAAATGCATGTGAATAGCAATGTGGCCTGAATTTGATAGTGCAGCAAGTATAAGTCAGTGGAGGACTCACTATATCTCCACATTTACTTGCAAAGTAACAATGAATTTCTTTATGATGTCTGAAAAAGAAAGATACTAACAATAGATGAAGATAAGTTTTATTTTGTGACTGAATTCTGTGCATAGAAATTGCCTTTCACATGCTAAGCTAGAAATTACTGGCACCAAAATTGTAGAATGGAGTTCAGTGACTTGGAAGAAAATTTTGGAAGCAAAAATGGAGTGCATTGTAAGAAATCTTAGAGCATTTACATTCCTGATATTACAGAGAATGACTCTCTCTCTCTCTCTCTCTCTCTCTCTCTCTCTCTCTCTCTCTCTTTCTGTGTGTGTGTGTGTGTGTGTGTGAGATGACATCAATACCCCCAAGGGGAGGCTGATTGTGAATAGAAAACATCTTTAGGAAAATATTATCCAGTTGATTTCACTTGTATTTACTTTTCTTTTAAAAAATATTTTATTTATTTATTTGAAAGAGAGAAACAAAGCTAGAGAGGGAACACAAGCAGGGGGAATGAGAGAGGGAGAAGCAAGCAGGCTTCCCACCAAGCAGGGATCCCAATGCGGGGCTCAATTCTGTGACTCAGTCCTGGGACTCCAGGATCATGAGCTGAGCCTAAGGCAGACTCTTAACGACTGAGCCACGTAGGCACCCCTTGTATTTATTTTTCTATGTATGACCAAGAGTGGTTATATGGTGAAATCTAAGGAAATCTTTAAAAATATAAAAAATCTAAATAGCACATTTTACAATTGATAGTATTTCAGATTTGATGAAATGCAATATCATACTATACATAATATGCGTGATTTACTTTCCATCTTCTTCTCTAGAAAATAGACTCCATGGGAATATGGACTCTGTTGTTTACCATTCTATCCCAGAGTCTGCAACAATGCTTGACATATGAAATGGGTGAACTTCCTATCATTTAAAAATATAAATAAAGATGGGTTTTTACTTGATGTCCTGTTAAACAGAGGGCTCTGAAGTTGGCACAGTATGTGGCTTTTGTTATTGTTGTCTATGTACATTTCAAGTCCTATGTACAGTTACATGAAAAGGGACTTCTTGGGAGTCCTTGAAGCCCACCCTCCTGAGTTTAAATTACATCTGCAGCCAGTTCTTCTGACATTATTTACTCTCACAATCCCTCAAACACTTCTAACTTTGCATATAACTCTCGTCCTTGTTCACTTTGGTTTTGCAATTTTCTTTTTTTGGCTTTCTTGAGATATTTAAAATGTTTTCTCACCTGCCTCTAGAGAACCATTAATGCCATCTCATTGGAGTATTTATATACCTATTAATTATTAATTCTGTTCTACCTACTTAATCTTTCTGGCAGTATTTTGTCCTGCATTCATATATATTTTTTCTTTCCAGTATGTCAGCACCACAAATTATTAGAGACATTAAAATTATATCTTCTTGGAGTCTGGATTGCTACTACAAGATAGTTTTGCCTGCTTCTCTAATTATTACCTTGAAATCATGTTAATGATATATTACATAGCACAAACTTGTTAAGGTTAAAATCAGAAGTTGTGACCATCACATGCATAAAAATCAGTTAACTTCCAAATATTACAGACTAGTCATATAGAAACCAGCAATGTTATACTAACTCCACCTTTACCTTGCCTCCCTAAGTTTGACCAGAATGTGAGCAGATAAGAAATTACACTGGCAGCCTCTCCCTAGAGCAGATGGAAGAACGCCAGTGCTCAACAGAGGCCCCTGCCTGATACTTTAGAGAGTGTTTCACATTTTCTTGCAAACAAGTCTGCTCCCACCAACTGCCACCACCACCACTGCTGTCTCCCTCTGGGCATTGGCACTAATCTACTAATCTTTACATTCTCCATTTGGGCCTCTATGAAATGTATTGCTGCTTTACTGGGTACCAAAACCTCTTATAATGAGGTATGGCCACTCTGCCAAATGCTTATGTATAAAAGTCTGAGTGCCAAATAAACTAGGTGGTTTGGAGGAAACTGGGAGAGAACACTGTGCAACCCTCTGAGTTACACTGCATCAGGATGGGGACAAAGCCCTGCTCTAAATATTTTAGACAAATAGCTTTTAACCTTTTAACTTATTATCTGTGTCTTCATAGACCTCTAAGGCACTGAGATGGATGACATACTAGGATGATTAATATTTCAGAATAACTAGCTCCTTAATAAAAAATCTGGCTGCATATAAGTATGTCTAAGTCCCTATGGCTGGTTACATTTTGCTAAGGATGGAGCTTCCTAGAAGACTCCTCATCCACTTAAGTCTGCCCCAACTGTCCCTAGAATCTCTTTACTGCTTAGACTCAAGCTTGACTCCTGCTTAGATCTTAAAATTACAACATGGAAAATGTGCAATGCTAGATGACTGGGTGATACAAACAATATGTCTATCTCTTTTGTTTGTTTGTTTATGTTCTAATTAGACAAAATTATCTTAAAATCAACTTTGAAAGAATTTTAAAATATCAACTTTGTGCATCATTTATGCTTTCCTTTTTAGCAGGAAAGATTATTTTCCTTTGACCTAACACTGATTTTAGCCTTGAAATTCCTTCAGTTAAAAGTGCTTTCTGTAGCTAATGTCATTCCACAGTAATTAAGACTGATGCAGTCTCCTGTTTTGGGCACAGGCTTGTTTGCAGATGTTCCCAAGTTTTAATGACAGTTCTCACATAGATTCTTTTTTTTTTTAATTTAATTTAATTTTTTCAGTGTTACAAGATTCATTGTTTATGCTTCACTGCCAGTGCTCCATGCAATACGTGCCCTCAGTACCCACCACCAAGCTCTCCCATCTCCCCACCCCCTTCCCTTCAAGACCCTCGGTTTGTTTGTGAGTCCAAAGTCTCTCATCTTTCATTTCTATCCCCGAATTACCCTACTTCCCATTTCCACATAGATTCTTAATGTGGCTTTAGACCAGTCTTCCTCCCTGTACTGAGCTCTACCTATAAATCTGGGCTAAGGGGCTCCTGAGAATTATTTACATTTCATTCAGGGTTAGAAGCAGTATAGCAGAATGAACACATTCAACAACATTCAACAACACTATCTCTTTATTCGGTGAAATAGTAGGGCTTTTTTGGAGCTAAAACAAACACAGCCAAGCTTAGCCAGGAGAAATAGCCCTTACCTGTTTTACCTATAATGCCTTTGGTACTCTGTGCTGAGCAAATTCATATAGCTAGGCACAGTCAGACAGCTAACAGCCAGAAGGGAAATAATCCCTGCCTTTTATATGGAAGAGACTCTTTATCATCCTTTCCAGATAAATCATTCCTATTAAGTGGACAATTTTTCTCTTTAGAACAATGTGTAATTTTTTCTACTATTATTTGACATGAAAGAATGTTAAGGGCAATATTTGCTCTGTGAAAAATAGTACCAGAATAAAATTACACACTGTTGGCAATTAACTCCATGTGCCTATATAGAATGCTTAGAGAGCCTTTGATACAGTAAAGATATTTAATTCATTTTTCCTAAGGGTGATCCAGAATAAACAATATTGAAGGAGAAGAACAAAGTTAGAGGACAGATAATACCTGACTTCAAACTTACTAATAAAGCTGCAGTAATCAAGACAGTGTGGTATTGGTGAAATAATAGAAAAACAAATTAGTGGAACAGAACAGAGAGCTCATGTCCACATAAATACAGTCAACTGATCTTTGATGAATAATCAAAGTGGAACAAAGATAGTTTTAACAATATATGGTGCTACAACAACTGGACATCCACATACAAACAAATGAATCTAGACACACACTGCCACTCTTCACCAATATTACTTAAAATAAATCACTGACCTAAATGTAAAATGCAACACTATGAAACTCCTAGAAGATAAAATAGGAGAAAACCTGGATGAAACTGGGCATGGCAATGGTCTTTTAGATACAACACCAAAGATACAATTCATTAAAATTTTATAGGTTAAAATTCATTAAAATTAAAAATTTCTTGGGGTACCTGAGTGGCTCAGTTGTTAAATGTCTGCCTTTGGCTCAGGTCATGATCCCATGATCTTAGGATCTTCATGGGGTTCCCTGCTCAGCAGGAAGCCTGCTTCTCCCTCTCCCACTCCCCCTGCTTGTCTTCCCATTCTCACTGTGTCTCTATCTGTCAAAAAAAAAAAATGAAATCTTAAAAAGAAAAGAAAAGAAAAATATCTTTAAAAATAATTAAGGGAGGGGAGGGGCAAGATGGCAGAGGATTAGGAAACCCTCTTTCAAAATGTCTCCTGACGTGAGCTAAACTGTCTACCAGGACAATCTGAACACCCATGAAATCAGCCTGAGATGTAAGACTACATATTTATGGAACACTTCTGGATCTCTATGGAGGCAGAAGAGCATTAGAAGAGAGGTAAAGCACAGCGGGAGTGTTCAGGCTGATTTCAGAGGAGAAATAGGAGGAGGAGGGAGCTACCAGAGGCAACCCATTGGAAAGTAAAACCCCAATACCCCAATACGAAAGTGCCCTGTGCTTGGGGACCAGCATCAACTTGCAGTCTGGTTAAAAGCATTCAAAAGCAAAGGGTCTTCATCGTTGACAGGGACATAAAACACGACACCAGGTCAGGGATAGAAAGCTCTCCCTGGTGCTGTGAGGGAGGGAATAGGCAGTGCAGAGTCTTTTTAAAAGCCAGGCACGCACAACCCACAAAAGAAGTGACTGCAGACATCTGCATGACCTGCGGGACCACGGGATCTCAGTCCCTCCTGTGTGGGGGTGAAAATAAACTCCCTGGACAGAGAAGGTCACATGACCCCAAATCAGTCCCGGTTTTGCTGGCGCCAGAGCAAAACAACAAGCGAGGGCTTCGAGCGCCAATCTGACCAGCAGCTGCCAGGACACCAATTGTGACAAGCAGCCAAAGGGGAAGATACAGGGAGAGGCTGTGAGCCCCGCAACATTCAGAAGGCTGCTGAAGCCTTTATTTGGGAAGGAGGTCTGGGCGCAGACAACTTAGTCAGGCCTGACTTCCTGAAAAGCTGCAAAAAGCCACAAAAGAACAAATCCTCCAGAAACAAAAGCCTGAAAACCTAGTTGCCAACCCCTAGGAAGGGGGCGGAGAAATGCAGCCCAGGTAGAAGGGACTAAAAAACAGCGAGGTAGGCCCCTCCCCCAGAAAGCAAGCCAGAAGAACAGGAGGACAAGACCCAAACTGTAAAGCCCCAACATCAGGGGAAAGGTAATATATTAAGCTCCTGGTACTACCCCAAAAGCTGTACATGTTATAGATACAACTTTTCACTTTATTTTCTTTTTAACTTATTTCTATTTTTATTTTTAAAGTTTTCACTTTATTTTAAAATTTATTCTCATGGTTTCGGCTCTTTTATTTTTTAACCCACTTCTTATTACAACGTGATACTTAATACAACACTCCATAATAACTTTTTACCTTGAACTTTTTTTAAACACATACCTGTGTTTTGTAGCTATCATTATGTTGTTCCTTTTGTTTGTTTGTTTTTTCTGTTTCTTTTTTTTCTATTATTTCCTTTATTCTTTTTTGTTTAAAAATACATTTAGTTATAAGCTTCAAGGTAATCCTTCATTCCTATTCAATACTGCTCCTATATACAAACCAGTTTTAATCTCCCTATATCTATAGATAGTGGATTCCACTAACAGCAATAACAAGACACAATCAGGAGGATCTGAAATACTTTCCTTGCCCATAAGGAGGGTTTGCACTCACCTTCCCATGCTATTCTGTCAGTGTTTCTGTATAATTGTTTTTGCCTTTGTAATATATAAATACTGGTCTTGGGGTCATTTGGATTGGGTTTAACTTTTTGATCTCTTCAACTTTCTTTTACTATTGATGGTCTTTTTCTCTACTCTGTTTTAGTTTTTGCACCATATAAATCCTTCCATTGGGGCCCACTCTGGCCCGTTGTTTTTTGTTTTTTGGTTTTTTTGGATTCCTTTCTCTTCTTCTCTTTTTTCTTTCTTCTTTCTCTTTGGTGGTGATATCTGATTGCTCCAAAACCTTCCAGCAAAAAATTCATCTGGATAGTGGTTGATATATTCAGCTATATAGTCCTTCAACCACTCCTCACCAAAATGACTTGGAGGAGGAACAACCAACAAAAGAAAAACCCAGAGATTGCAACACTTGTCACAGAATTACTGGAAATGAACATAAACAATAAGACAGAAATGGAATTCAGGGCAGCCATTGTCCAAGCAATGGCTAACTTGGAAAAGAACATTAGTCTCAAGATAGAAGCCCTAATGACAGAGGTGAAAGCTGAGGTCAGATAGGATATTAATGAGATGCAATCTAATTTAAATATGCTAACAGCTAGAGTAAGTGAAGCTGAAGATCTTATTAGTGATTTAGAAGACAGATGGATCAAGAAGGAGGAGCAAGAGAAATCTTGGAACAAACAGCTAAAATCCCATGAAAATAGAATTAGGGAAATAAATGATGCGATGAAATGCTCGAATATCAGAATTATTGGAATCCCTGAAGCAGTTGAGAGAGAGAGAAACTTAGAATATATAGTTGAACAAATCATGGATGAAAATTTCCCAAATCTGGGGAATGAAACAAATGTTTGTATCCTAGAGGCAGAGAGGCCACCCCTCAAGATCAGAGGCCAGAAAAACCTCCAGGCACATAATTGTAAAATTCATGAAGCATAAAACTAAAGAATATGTCTTAAGAGCAGCTCGGGGGAAGTGATCCCTTACCTATAGAGGGAGGACCATCAGAATAACATCAGACCTATCCATAGAAACCTGTCAAGCCAGAAAAGGCTGGCAAGACATATTCATGAGATTATATGAAAAAAATATGCAACCAAGGATAATGTACCCAGCAAGGTTGACTTTCAGAATGGAAGGGGAGATAAAGAGCTTCCAGGAACACCAAGGTCTAAAATATTATGCAACCACCAAGCCAGCACTACAATAAATACTAAGAGGGGTTCTATAAAAGAGAAACAAACCCAAGAGTGACACAGAACAGAAATTTACAGAGGTAATCTAGAGAAACATGAACTTCACAGGCAACATGATGTCAATAAAAACATATCTATCAATAATCACTCTCAATGTGAATGGCCTAAATGCTCCAATAAAAAGGCACAGGGCTGCAGACTGGATAAAAGGGCAGGACCCATCCATATGCTGTTTACAAGAGACACATTTTTAATCTAAAGACACTTCCAGATCAAAAGTGAGGGGATGGAGGACCATTTTTCATGCCAATGGACCTCAAAAGAAAGCAGGAGTAGCAATTCTCATATCAGACAAATTGGATTTTAATCTAAAGACTGTAGTCAGAGACACAGAAGGACACCACATCATTCTCAAAGGGTCTATACACCAAGAATATCTAACAATTGTAAATATTTATGCCCCCAACAAGGGAGTAGCCAACTACATAAGCCAACTGTTAAGCAAAATAAAGAATCATTTTGATATGAACACATTAATTGTAAGAGATCTTAACACACCACTATCAGCAATGGACAGATCATCTAAATAGAAAATCAACAAAGAAACAAAAACTTTAATGACACATTGGACCAGATGGATCTCATAGACATATTCAGAACATTCCACCCTAAAACAACAGAATACTCATTCTTCTCAAGCGCACATGGAACTTTCTCCAGAATAGACCACATATTATGGCACAAATCAGGGCTCAACCAATACCAGAAGATTGAGATTATTCCCTGCATATTCACTGACCACAATGCTGTGAAATTGGAACTCAACCCCAACCAAAAGTTCAGAAGAAAATCAAATACGTGGAAGCTAAAGATGATCCTGCTCAAGAATCTGTGGATCAGGGGTGCTGGGTGGCTCAGTCAGTTAAGCGACTGCCTGCGGCTCAGGTCATGATCCTGGAGACCCGGGACCGAGTCCCACATTGGGCTCCCTGCTTGGCGGGAAGCCTGCTTCTCCCTTTCTCAGTTCCTCTGCTTGTGTTCCCTCTCTCACTGTGTTTCTCTCTGTCAAAAAAATAAATAAAATCTTAAAAAAAAAAAGAATCTGTGGATCAAGGAAATCAAAGAAGAACTGAAACACTTCATGGAAACTAATGAGAATGAAGATACATCGATCCAAAACCTATGGGATACAGCAAAGGCAGTCCTAAGGGGGAAATACATAGCGATTCAAGCCTCACTCAAAAAAATAGAAGACTCCTGAATACACTATCTATTATTACACTTTAAAGAACTGGAAAATCAACAACAAATTAAACCAACCCCACACACAAGACAGGAAATAATTAAGATTAGAGGAGAGATCAATGAGCTACAAACTAGAGATACAGTGAAATGTATCAACAAAACTAGAAGCTGATTCTTTGAAAGAATTAATAAGATTGATAAACCATTGGCCAAACTCATCCAAAAGAAAAGGGAGAAGACCCAAATTAATAAAATTGTGAATGAAAGGGGAGAGATTATGATCAATACCAAGGAAATAGAAACAATCATCAGAAATTACTATCAACCGTTATATGCCAATAAGTTTAACAACCTAGAAGATATGGATGCATTCCTGGAAACGTATAAACTTACAAGACTGAAACAGGAAGACATTGACAATTTGAATAGAGCTATATCTAGAAATGAGATTGAAGCAGTGATCAAAAATATCCCCCAAAACAAGAGACCAACACCAGACAGATTCCCTAGGGAATTCTATCAAACATTCAAAGAAGAAATAACACCTATTATCCTGAAGCTCTTTCAAACAATAGAAACAGAAGGAACACTTCCAGTCTCCTTCTATGAAGCCATCATTACTCTAATCCCCAAACCAGAGAAAGACCCCATCAAAAAGGTGAACTTCAGACCAATATCTCTGATAAATATGGATGCCAAGATTCTTAAGAAGATCGTTGCTAACAGGATCCAACAATACATTAAAAGATTATCCACCATGACCAGGTGGGATTTATCCCAGTGATGCAAGGGTGGGTCAACACTTGCAAATCAATCAATATGATAGAACGAATCAATAAGAGAAGAGAAGAGAACCATGTGGTACTCTCAATTGATGCTGAAAAGGCTTTTGACAAAATACGACATCCATTCCTGATTAAAACTCTTTAAAGTTTAGGGATAGAGGGAACATTCCTCAACCCCATAAAATCTATCTATAAAAATCCCACAGCAAATATCATTCTCAACAGGGAAAACTGACTGCCTTCCCCCTGAGATCAGGAACAAGACAAGGATTCCCACTCTCACCACTACTGTTCAACATAGTGTTATAAGTCCTAGCAACAGTAATCAGACAACTGAAAAAAAAATAAAAGGTATTCAGCTTGGCAAAGAAGAAGTCAAACTCTCTCTCTCTTTGCAGATGACATTATATTCTATGTGGAAAAGCCAAAGCCTCTATGACCAACTCATACAACAATTTGGTAATGTGGCAGGATACAAAATCAATACACAGAAATCAGTTGTGTTCTTATACACTAACAATGAAAATATAGAAAGGGAAATCATAGATTTGATTCCATTTACTATAGCACCAAAAACCATAAGATACTTAGGAATAAACCTAACCAAAGAAGTTAAGGATCTGTACTCAAGGAACTACAGAACACCCATGAAAGAAACTGAAGAAGACACAAAAAGATGGAAGAGCATTCTGTGCTCATGGATTGGAAGAATAAACATTGTTAAAATGTCTATACTGCCAGAGCAATCTATATTTTCAATGCCATTCTGATCAAAATTCCACCAACATTTTTGAAAGTGTTGGAACAAACAATCCTAAAATTTATATGGAAACAAAAAAGACCCCGAATCTCTAAGGAATTGTTGAAGAAGAAAAACAAAGCTGGGGGCATCACATGACCCAACTTCAGGCTTTATTACAAAGCTGTGATCACCAAGACAGCATGGTACTGGCACAAAAACAGATAAATAGATCAATGGAACAGAGTACGGATTCCAGATATGGACCCCCAAGTCTATCATCAAATCATCTTCAACAAAGCAGAAAAAAATATCCAGTGGAAAAAAGACAGTCTCTTCAATGAATGGTGCTGGGAAAATTGGACAGCTATGTATAAGAGAATGAAACTAGACCATTCTCTTACACCACACATAAAGGCTAACTCAAAATGGATGAAAGACCTCAATGTGAGGCAGGAATCCATCAAAATCCTAGAAGAGATCATAGGCAGTAACCTCTTGGACATCAGCCACAACAACTTCTTTCAAGACACATCTCTAAAGGCAAAGGAGACAAAAGCGAAAATGAACTTTTGGGACTTTATAAAAATAAAAAGCTTCTGCACAGCAAAGGAAACAGTCAACAAAACAAAGAGACAACCCACAGAATGGGAGAGGATATTTGCAAATGACACTACAGACAAAGGCTGATATCCAATATCTATAAAGAACTACTCAAACTCAACAACCAAAAAGAAGATGAATACATCAAAAAATGGGCAGGAGACATGAAGAGGCACTTCTCCATAGAAGATATACAAATGGCTAACAGACATGTGAAAAAATGTTCATCATCACTATCTATCAGGGAAATTCAAATCAAAACCACACTGAGATACCACCTTACACCAGTCAGAATGGCCAAAATTAACAAGTCAGGAAACAACAAGTGTTGGAGAGGCTGCGGAGAAAGGGGAACCCTCTTACACTGTTGGTGGGAATGTAAACTGGTGCAGCCGCTTTGGAAAACAGTGTGGAGATTCCTTAAAAAAATTAAAGATAGAGCTACCCTATGACCCTGCAATTGCACTACTG
>PITA01012524.1:0-61562 GCA_004023965.1 Spilogale gracilis
TCTTTTTCATCATCTCTTAAAGATAACAACTTATCTCTTATATGTACTACTTAGTTTTCTCTCTCGTGTTCTTTCCTTCCATGTGGTGGAGAGTTAATAGTGAAATCATAAAGAGAAGTTATGACAAAACCAGAAATATAGTTTCCTAGGTGAGTTGTCTAGTTGTTTAGTCATTCAACAAAAGTACGTTAAGCATCTACTGTGAGCCATGCACTGTTCTGTTAGCTCATGCAATCTGAAACCTTCTTGAAAATCAAAATTCATTGAGTTGGGTTTGGTCATACATAGATGAAAGAATATGAAGTACTTCTATAAAAAAGTCAACACCATCTAGAAGGACAATTATGTCGCATCAACATCATTAAGCTAGGAACGTTATGAGAAAACTTACCAGTTAGTATAATAAAGTCAGATCAATTGGTTTCATTTGCCCTTTGATTTCCACTGTACACATAAACAATGTTTAGGTTGGTAAAAAATTAAATCTCTCAAAAGACTGAGTTGAAGCAGGGTCTAAGATGCTCTATAACTCTATAATATTCTCTCCAGTGAGTTATACTGGACATTTGTCAGTTGATTTTAATTTTTTATTATTCACCATATTTTATTGAACTTCGCACACTCCATCAATCCGTATGGATTTATCCTGCTTTTGGGAATCCCCTGTTTCCAAACCATTAGTGTTCAAAATTATATTCTCAATTTTCTCCTTTTTCTTATATGTTTATAATGATTAACTTTGTTTGCAATGTTTTACTTACCAGAAGAGGTTTTCACTTCATATACAGAGTGAGTAAACCTTTATCTTGGTGTTAAGATTATTCAAAATTAATTAACTTTATTATTTTTATGATGGATTTATACTGAAGTTGAGATTGAGAACCTTTACATAAAAGGGAACTATCTCTATTGTAATATTTATGAAGATCCTAAAAGTCGATTTAGGATTTTTTGGTACCATTATATTCTCTTTCTATTCTTTTAGGAGCTACTTTATTCTCTTCAGATAGTTTATCATTTAGTATAAGTTCCACAAAAGTCATTGTTAGAAAGTTTGCTTACTTCATTGGTAAATAAAAATATTGAAATGTCTGAACAAAGAAATTAATATTTTCATCAGAGCTTCAGTGAATGAGAAGTGGGCAGATACTTTTACCAGTATCAGTTGAGAAAGCAGTGCTCAGTGGTTATCAGCTGGGGTTTGCCCAACCACAATTCAGTGATTCCCACACTTTAGTGCACAGTTGAATCAAATGCAGTACGTATTTGCATACTTCTCAGTCCTCACATCAAGAAATTCTGATCCATGGACAACACTTTGAAATACTTATCCTCTCCTTGAAATGCTGATCTTGAATTTGGTGAGTCACCTGAGTAATACCTGCTTCCAATGATCAGATCCCGGAGTCCTGGGATCAAGTCCCTCATTGGGCTCCCTGCTCGGCAGGAAGTCTGCTTCTCCCTCTCTCATTCCCACTGCTTGTGTTCCCACTCTAGCTGTGTTTCTCTCTGCCAAATAAATAAATAAAATCTCAGAAAAAAAATTCTGCTCCTGGATTTACTGGAAGAATCCTTCAAAAAAAAAATGGAGTGCTTAGAACAGCTGAAATCATTATATAAATTATACTAGCATTATTTTAATTATTCTTAAAAGTAATAGATACGATTGCTGCTGTTGTTTAGAATAAATGATTGATTTTATGTTCTTTCACTCCCCAAAAAAATCTGTGGTGGCTTCAAAGAGCATAATAAAATAGAAGTAGAGAAATATCAGGGCCAAAGAAAAAAGGAGAATCTAAAGGTTGGCAGAGTGTCACTTTGTTCATAGAACAGCACGCACAGACCTATAAAGGAGCTACTTCCATTACACCCTTCAATGTTCCATCACACAGCTGCCGCCTAAAGGGATATCTGTCCTCCTGCACTTTTAAAAACTGCTTTTCAGGTGCTTCAATGAGGGCACTCATAGCTGGGGAGGACTGTACCAGACACCCAGATCGGGGCTCCCCTGGCTTTGGTTTGTGCCGCATGCCCTTTTGCATCTCTAGGTGGAGACACAGTGTCAGACGACATTCTAACGAACCTGCAACACAAATCCTGTTTCCAGAATTTCAGAGATAAGGAAAATACATGAGGGATATCTGTTTAAAAAATCTGCTAGGGGATGCGCAGTGGGGAGCATATCAACACAACCTTGTGAACATTTACATAAATTAGAGGTTAGAGAAAGGAAACTGGAGGTGGGGCGGTTGTCTCATGCTGTGCTCCCTGCTTCTAACAGGACGTTCTATCACCGGAGTGACAGCCAATTAAAAATGGATGGAGCAAGACTACCTTGTCTCTAGCACAAGATAGATGGAATCGCTAAGATGTATCCTACAACTCATCAAAGCTCAGCCTTCCCTCTCCTCGCTGAAGGAAATGAAAATAGGTAGTGTGAGGTTTAGGCAGGAGCAAAGATAAGAATTTGAGATGGAAATGAGGGAAGGTTGGTGGTTAAGAGCTACTTTGAAAACAAAGTGAGAGCTGATTGACTACTAGGTAAAGAGAAAGAGGGGAGTGCTATGGACTGTTTTTGTCTCCCCAAATTCGTATGTTGAAATCCTAACTTGCAAGTTGATAGTACTGGGAGGTGGGGCCTTTGGGAAGCTGATTGGGTCATGAAAGTAGGAGCCTTCCTGAATTGGATTAATGCCCTTACAGAGAGACTCTGGAGAGCTCTCTTGCCCCTTCTGCCAAGTGAAGACACAGTGAGAAGATGATTGTCTATGAACCAGGAATCTGGCTCTCACCAGATATTAAATCTCCCAGTACCTTGATCTTGAACTTCCCAGCCTCTAGAGCTGTAAGAAATGTCTATTGTTTAAGCCTTCCAGTCCGAAAGACTGGGCCTTTCCACTCATTTCTCATTCTTTCCCCATCATAATCCACTTGGGCTGTGATACTTTGTCTTCATTGGATGTGAGCACAGACATGGACTGAGACCTTTCCTTCTGTTTCTCATGTGGGTTTGACAGTCTGTAGTTGAATACTTGGCAGGGTACGTTATGCATTGGGTTATGCATTTCTGATCTGCGGGCAGAAAATCTCCCATGAGCCTTAGTGTGGGTCGGTGATCATCTTGATCATTAATGTGACCACATCATGGATTGGGATACTATCTGAAGATTTTCAACATTAATAGAAGAGAAGGGAAGAAAAATGGAGAGTAGGAGAAAGTGGGACGAAGAGAAAACATGAGAATGAGAGGAGAGAGCGCACATCACCTAATATACCTTTATGCTGGAGGGCAGCATTCTTAAACTTCTAGTGTGTTTCAGTTTGTCTGCAGAGACCATAGAATTTGCATTTCTAACAAGTTTCCAGATGATGTTGATGCAGCTGCTCTGGGGACCACACTTTGATATTCACTGCTATCAGGGTTTAAATTTACCTTGTTTATGGGAAAAAGACAGTTACAGCTTTCTGTTGTAGGCTCCAACTTTTCTTTTACTTTATTGACTCCATTGAAAATGATTTTTAGACCATAAGGCTTTAAACTACAAATTGAGAGTCTCAAAGACAGAGAGGATTAGTGGTTGTTATACAGGTACTCTGAGACTCTTAGCGATCATTAGAATGGATAACCCGGCTGCCAGATTTCAGGACTGTGCATAGTAATAAGTAAGATTGTGGCCAGGATCATACCAGAAACAAAAAACTCTGACATGAATTCCACATGGACTTTCTACATTCTTCTGTATGAAGTCTCGGGGCCTCTTGTCAAAATTGTAGGCATCATCTTCTCACTCTGGTATGGCAGTAGAATTCGTTATGAGAGCCTTCAACTGCAGGAAATAGAAATCCTGACCAATAGTGGATTAATAAAAAGACAACTATTTTTGTCTCAGAACAAGATGTCTGGAAGTAGGTGGCTACTGGGGTGGGTTCAGTGGCTCAGTCATGTCAGAGTTGCTTTCTTTGCAATTTTCCAGAGCTTTTTCTTGTGGGAACACCCCTTTTCAATGGAGGAGGGAAGGGTGGGTGGTACTAGCCATGGTTGATTTTTTTATTAAGAAAGAAAGCCGTTTCTAGGTTCCAGAAGACTTTCCTTTACACTTTGCTGTCCAGACCAGTCCCAGGGTGCAGTCTTTAGCTCCTGGAGACTTTAAAAGGAAGGGGGGCAAAGTAAAATGATAATGAAGGTTATGTTGGTTTTCATACCGTGTCTTCCAGAGAAATAGACTCGAAACTCCTTTTCACACTGAGAAATCCACCCTCCTTCTAGCTCACCCATTGAGATAGCATTATCTGTCTCTCTAGGAAAGACTTTCCTGTCCATTCAAGCTCCTGCCCCCATGAATTAGCAGGTGATTCCAGAAGCCATTCTTTTCTGCAGGGCACGCAGATGGGAGTTGGTGGTGGCTTGGAAAACACATGGCAATTTTCATTGGTCTTTTACACTGTATCCCCTAGGAGGCACCTCGAGGACCTAATGGCCTTGGCTTACCGGTGTTCTAGAAGCAGCTGTTGCCAAAAGCAACATGAAATCTTTATCTGAGAGGGACTAATTTGACATGTGAGCAAACCTTATCAAATTCCTTTGACTTGCTTACTTTCAAGTTAGTTTCACCCTTAGGATGACCCACATGGCAGTCATGATTTTCTCCAGCAGCTGTTTGAAAGCGTTCATAGATGACTCCACCAGTGGCTGTAAGAATAGGTCATTACAACCTTTGCTTTGGCCATGCATTGCCAAATGTACGCTGAACAAAAATCCCAGGGATTGTCCGGTGCTTCTCGCTGGTATCTCTTTGCATGCATCAGGTAAACTGATTTTACAAAAGCCAGGGATCCACAGACAATGCAGGTTGGTGGTAGAAGAACAAGGCTCTATTGACAAGTGCACAATTTCATGCTAGGTTATAGGGGCATGGCCTCCGTTTGCATCAGAGAATTGGCACCCATGTGATTGTAAGACTCTTCCACATAGGGTTTCCATCGTGTGGCCTCTGTTTTTTAGAGAGAGTGAGTATATTTCTAACTGCCTGGTTGAATTTAGAGACGGTTCCTGAGTTTGGGGAGGTTGGTAGCTTTGTATATTCTCTGCTGTGTTATGGCAGAAGAGCCAGAGCAGGAGCAGAATTATCGCAACAATAAGTCTTTGATAAGACTGATTTGGTCTTTGATAAGTGCTCTGGAAGTAATTCTGTTCAGAATATATTTATATTGCAACTTCTTTTCTCTTACACTGGTCTAGAACATATGAACTATACTGAAAAAAAAACCATTCTCTAAAAAATTTATAGTCTATATGGGGAGGTAGGACATATATCCTGAAGCTGTATTGACAACAAATGAACTGCATTATGATACTAGACAACAAATCAACTAATATCATAATGGAGCATGTAATTAATTGACCCTGCTACTATGACCTGTGCCTTTGGAAGGGAGAGAAATTCATTTGGTCTAGAATATAAGAGCAAGTTATCACAGGAGGATAGAACTTGGAGGATGATGGCCTAAAAGGGTATTCCATATGGAAGGAGTAGCATGGTTTACCAGTGTGGAGATGCAGGAGCTGATATCCTCGTCCTGTTCCTGACCTTAAGGGAAAAGCATCCAGTCTTTCACCATTAAGTATTATGTGAGCTGTGGGGTTTTGTCAATGGCCTTTACCACTTGGAGGAAATTTGTTTCTATTCCTTTCTATTCCTGGTTTATTGAGCCTTGGTGTTTTAGTTTGTTTGTTTTGTTATGAAAGGGAGTTGGATTTTGTCAGCTTCTTTTTCTCTACTGAGATGACCATATGGTTTGTGTCCTTTATCCTATTAATATGGTGTGTTACCATGATTGATTTTCATATGTTATAACAACCTTGCATTCCTTGGATAAATCCTACTTAATTATGGTATACAAGACTTTTTTTTGGTGCTGGATCAATTTGGTTATATTTTGTTGAGGCTTTTTGCATCTATGTTCATGAGAGATGTTGGTCTGTCATTTCTTTTCTTGGGATGTCTTTGTTTGGTTTCAGTACCACAGTAATATTGACCTCATAGAATAAATTGGAAAGTGTTCCCTTGCCTTCTATTTTTGGAAGAATTGGTGTTAATTTTTTAAACACCTGGTAGAAATCACCAGTGAAGTCATCTGAGCCTGGCATTATCTTTGTGGGAGATTTGAAAATTACTATAGCAATTTCTTTAGTTAGGTGTTATACACCTATTCAGATGGCTATTCCTTGAGCTAATTTTGGTAGTTAGTGTTTTCTAGAAATCTACTCATTTCATCTAAATTATCTAATTTATTGCCACACATTGTTCACATTAATTCCTTATAATCTTTCTTGTTTGTTTTTGTAAGGTTGGTAGCAATGGCCTGTCTTTCATTCTTGATTTTATAATTTGAGTCTTTTTTTTTCATTAGTCTAACCAAAGGTTTATTGACTTTTTCAAAGAACCAATGGTTACTTTCATCTTTTTTCTTGTATTTTTTCTTTTCTTTTCATTTTTAAAAAATATTTTATTTATTTATTTGACAGAGAGAGAGATCACAAGTAGGCAGAGAGAGAGAGGAGGAAGCAGGCTTCCTGCTGAGCAGAGAGCCTGATGCGGGACTTGATCCCAGGACCCTGAGATCAGGACCTGAGCCGAAGGCAGAGGCTTTAACCCACTGAGACTCCCAGGTGCCCCTTGTATTGTTTTTCTATTCCCTATTTTATCTATTTCCTCCTTATGTTCATATTTACTTTAATAATTACTCATTATTTTATTATTTCTTTCCCTCAGTTTGCTTGCAGTTCAGTTTTCTCTACTTCTACCAGTTTCCTTAAGGTGGAGGTTAGGTTATTGATTTGAAATATTTTTTCTTTTTTAATATAGACATTATTAGCTCTAAAGTTCTTTCTAAGCATTGCTTTAATTGTATCCCATAAGTTTTCCCCTGTTGTGTTTTTGTTTTTATTTCCCTCAAAGTATTTTTTCATTCCTCTTGTGGCTTTTTTTGACCCATTGGTAATTTCACAGTGTGTTTAATTTCCATGTATTTGCAAATTCTCCAAATTTCCTTCTGTTATTGAGTTCTAAGTTCATTCCATTGTGGTTAGAGAATATATTTTATATAATTTAAATCCTTTAAATTTATTGAGGCTTACTTATGGCCTCGCATATGGGCTCTCCTAGAGAATGTTCCACATGCAGTAGAAAAGAATATTATTTTGCTTTTATTCCGTGAGTGTTCTATACATGTATCTGTCAGTTCTATCCATCCTTGATCAGAAGCTAGGTAGAGAATGGTCCTGATTTTCCTGACTGTGCATGTCTATGGTAGAGCTACTATTACACTGCTCTGGAGGCCAGAGAGAGTGGAGATGTGAGTAAGTCATGATTCAAATGCCTCAGGCTCTTGATGTCCTTCCTGAAATTTAGTAGATTTTCTTGAATAGATATTTTCCACTTGCTGTGTGCCCTTAGGACAATTTCCAGAGTTTAAATTTTTAGCAGCCTAATGGTTGCATCACTGGAGAGAGGGTCCACACTCCCATACTATCATTTTTAAAAAGAGGTTGATTTTTTTTTATAAATGCCATCTTTCTAGTCTTTTACACTGATTAAGTAGATGAGAGCTATATCAGTGAAATCATGGCTAGTGGGTTAATTATCTAAAGGTTGGTGAGAAAAATCAGCTTCCAAAGACATTGTTTAAACAACAAAAAAAGTAAATAAATTCTTTTAACAAGTACAGTTTCTGATAATAAACTTTCATAGTCTTAAGGTTATAAGACAACAGTTCCTGTAGCTGCTAAAGGAAATATTTCATTTTTTTCCTTTTAGTAAATAGTTGTAGACAAAATCAATTTTATGGTTACAAGATACTGAATAAGCATGACTTTCACTTAAAATTTGTAGCAATTAATATGCAAACACCACTAACACTCCCTTTTATTTTTCATTTTCTACAATTTGTAATTTGTAGTCCACATTCTTACATTCTTAAAAACACTTCTTTTAAGAGTTCTTTGCTTAAATTTTCCATTAGTTGCTATTAAAACATATGGCCTATGAATAAAAAATGTGAAGTTTGATAATTTATTTTTGAGCAGGTGAATGACACAAATGAAAGTGATATATTTGAATATAGCGCTTGGAGCAATTTCATATTCAAAGATCAGTTTCATTAACTATAATGACACACTGAATCTTCCACACATCCCTGCTGCGGGAGAGTTCCCAAAGAGAATTCAGTTGCAACCAGTAGATGTGTTGTAGCCAGCAGTGTTTGGATCACCTGGGACATGGCAATGACTGGTCCTCATAATCTGGCGGTTGTACTGTTGTAATTTAATATGTCATCACTGTGAACTAATGTGGGCTTGATGGATGACTATGATTGGGGAGTGAGACGAATGTGCTCAGCTTTTATTGTTTGGAGAGAGCTCCCAGGGTTGTTGCCAAGTAGTGAATTGCACGATGCCAAGTTTATGTCTATTATTACATCTATGCCCTAACACTCCTGCTCCCAAGAGACTCTTTCCATTCACCGGGTCCACCAAACTTGAGAGAGCTAGATTATAAGGTTATAGGCAACTTTTCAGTCCCTGCAGAAAGATGGAGCGGGGTCACACTTAAGGTTACAACTTAACAGCACAGTTGTGACATAGTCACTCTCTGATGAGCAGAGTCTCTAATGAAGCAGAACTGGGGATTTGAAACAATAGAGTAAGCCTTGGCAACTCCATTTCATTCTTGACAGCCTCACATCTAACCGTTAAAGAAGCCTGCCTTCCCTGCATTTCTCAGCATTGCTTGCCTAAGTGTCTAAGGGCTAGTAATAGACACAGGTCTTGAAGTCTAATTTGCCTTTGCTGAGAAAAGTGCCACCACTCTCTGCCCCTGGTGACCTCCATCCACATTTCTGTGGCTGGTGACTTTGGGGTGGTTTCAGGTCATTTGCTGTTACAGACATCACCACTTCTCCTTTCTGGTATCCAGAAGGTCATTAGCATTTCTCCCTCCTTTCTTAAAGTCATAAACCCATGGATGGGGACATCTGATTTTCATTGTAGGAGGTCTGGGGGTGGTGGAGCCACTGGGTCTTAGAGTCAGGCAGCCCATGCATTTTGACTCTCTTGCTCAGAGTATACCCTCTTCTCACCTGGCACTTTCCCAGAGTGTGGGCATCAGGTGGGCTCATCTTTATTTTCCCTCTTTGTTCAGGAGCATGAATCCTTTCACCTGTCATTACTAAAGCCTTGACTGCCATGTTAGCCAGCATGTATAGCAGGTGTTCATGCAAATAGAATGACTGGAACTCCATCCATCCCTCTTGGAGACTGGGCTCTCGATCCCAGATTTCTGTTCATTTAAAACACAAGAATGTGCTACATATATCATAATAAGGATGATTACTCTTTTTGGAGGTTTAGAGGTTACTTTTAACCAGATGAATGAGGCCGAGCTTCATAGAGCAACATTGAATTTGTGCCATGTGTGATCAGTAGGATTTCAACATCATGAGATGCAGCAAAAAAGAATTTTGGAGGGAAGGATAGTATGAAAATCAAGGAATGGAGAAAGCATGGAGTTGGTGAGTGAAAGAGGGATTGAGTTGAGTTCAGGACGCTAAGAAATTAGGATTAATCATGAGGAGTAATTAGAGTATTTAAGGGAGAGAATGTGATGAATACTGGGGTCTTTCTAACGCTGCACAGCTTTTGCTCCTCAGGCTACTGTTCTATACTGTTTCTCTTTCAGAACTTTGATGCCTTCTTTGGACTTTAAGTTTTTTTTTACATTCATTATTACCTATGTTATTTGGGGCAATTATAAAGGACTGAAAAATGTCCTAGAAATTGGGTCCGTCAGCCCTTGTCTGAGCTCTGGACTATCACTTTCAGATGCCCAGATTTTCCTGGATTATGTTAGGGGATTCAGTTAGTTGATCCAGGGCAAGCCCTGTATTAGACTGCAACATGTGCACGCACACACACACACACACACACACACACAAACACACACAAACATAACAAAGATACATACTTACACAAACACCTGTACATACACACACGCTCACATACCCTAACCACATGTGCATATACACATTTCCCATATCCTTCAGTTTTGCCTGCTTTAAACTTTCATTAGAATCATAATCCATGTGCTCATCTGAGATCTGCATCTTTCACTCAAATGTTATATTTTTGAGGTTCCTTAATTGTCTGGTTGTTGCTATGTGTGTTTTTACTGCTTTATAGTTTTCCTTTGTTTTTTTTTTTTAATTGTGTTATGTTAGTCACCATAAAATAATTTTCCTTTGTACCACGGTTTATCCTTTTTACTATTTCTACTTAGGACTTTGAAAAATGCTGGAAATTCATATTTATGAACAAGTCTTCTGACACATGTGCATAACAGGTGCTTTAAGGTCTATTTCCAGGAGTGTAGTTGTGGGAGGCACATGCCATTTTTTTCTTGAGATTTTATTTTTAAGTTAGATCTACAGCCCATGTGAGGCTCGAAATCATCACCCCGAGATCAAGAGTGTCAGCCTCCTCTCACTGAGCCAGCGAGGTGCCCCTGCTATATTTTTTTGCAAGCTGTTGTCAGTGGATAAGAGTGCCTGTTGCCCCGTGTCCTATTTCCCAGTGTTTTGATCTCTGTCACACTGGTGGGGGTGAAATTATATCTTGCTATATAACTTTACCTGGCATTTCCCCCAATTATCAGTGAGCTTGAGAATCTTTTGTTTAAGGGCTATTCTTATTTCTCTTCATCAGCAACAAAGATATATTAAAATATCCTCTCATGATGGTTGAATTTTCTATTTCTCCTTGTCTTGTTAATTTTTGCCTTATAAATTTTGAGGTCATTTTATTAGATGCATACAAGTATAAGATTGTTATAAATCCTGGTGATTTAAACTTTTGTCACTATATCTCTAGTAATTTAAAATTTTCTTCTTTATTTTGCTTGATATTGCCATTAGCTTTTTTTTTATTATTTATTTGAGAGAGAAACACAGCCAGAGAGGGAACACAAGCAGGGAGAGTGAGAGAGGGAGAAGAAGGCTTCCCGCTGAGCAGGGAGCCCGATGTGGGACTCGATCCCAGGTCTCCAGGATCATGACCTGAGCGGAAGGCAGTCGCTTAACCAACTGAGCCACCCAGGCGTCCCTGTCATTAGCTTTTTTCCTTGGTATTCCTCTTTTCTCTTTTCTATCTTTTAACATAAGAATTTTTCTGTATGCTTATATATCTACACATATACATGTACTTATATATACATATAGTTTTAATGCCCATTTAAAAATAATTTTGTTTTTTAACTGTATATGTATACAGTTATACATATATGTATATGTGTATATATATATATATATATATATATGTTTATTTATTTATTTATATATTTTCTCTCTCAATATGTTTTCTGGGCTATGTGGTTTTCTTCTCTTTTTCAGGGGCATTGATTATGTTTTTTACCAGCTTACTGTCCTTCCCCACTAGCGTAGAATTTATGCAATCTATTTATTTATCTTACCAATTTCTATACAAATTACAGCATGAATCCCCAATTAACAAAATTCTGTTGTTAATCAAAACCTTCATCCTCCTCCAGGACAGTACACGGTCCATAAAATAATGTAAACCAATTTATTCCCCTCTCAGTTATATTTTATGATATATTTAAAATTCTGTATGAAAGAACTCCTAGAAGGCTTTGTCATTAGTGCTTTATACAACGTTCATCTAGATTTGCCTTCAGATTCAGCACTGTCTTTGCTCTTAATTACTTCTTGCTTCTTATACTTTTTATATGCGATAGCTTTCCATTTGAAGTATACATCCTTTAAATTTTTTTTCTTTAGTGAAGGTCTGCAGAAACAAACTCAATTTTTATTCATCTTGAAATGTAGTTATTTTGCCTTCAATATGGAAGGGCTTTATCGTTGCTTATGGAAGTCTACATTGCTGGTCTTTTGCTGGTTTTGTTTTCTAGCAGGTTGAACATATTTGGTTTCTAGCTTCCACTATGGTTGTGAAAAAGTCAATGATCTATCTCATTGCCTTGACTGATTTTAACATTTAACATTAACATTGGTATCTGGTAAAATGATGTATCTGATTGTGGAGATTTATATATTTATTTATAGCAATGTATGTTTATTTTCTTTATTATACTTGCTATTTGTTGGAATCCTAGATCTGGTATTTGAAGACTTTCAAAAATTCTAAAACATTCTCACCCCATATCTGCTTCAATACTCTAAATTCTCCCTTTTATTTTTCTAGAAATTCCATTAGCTGCATGTTAGATTTTTAAAGTCTTGGGACACCAGGGTGGCTCAGTCAGTTAAGTGTACACATTTTGGCTCTTTGTACTTTTCCTTTGTTGAGTGACCTTTGCATCCCCTTTGCCCATCTCTCTAAGTGTGTGTTTACCTTTTTCTAAATAAATTGCAAGAGTGCTTTATATGTTAGGGATTTTAACACTTTTCACATATATATATGCCTTCAGTTCATCTTTTAACCTTATGTATGATGATTTAATATACATTTTTTAAAAATTAAGATGTAACTGCCATAGTGTCTTAGTTTTGAGTGCAGAACATAATGATTCAGTGAATGTTCATTTCTTTGTCTTTCATGCCATGTTCTGAATAATTTGTTTGGACTCATCCTTCAGTTCATTCTTTCTTTCTCTAGTTGTACCTTGGGTGCTGTTTTATCTATCCATTGGGTTTTAATTGTAATTATTTTGATTTCTAGGAATTCTATTGTCATTTTCATAAATATTTTGCCATTCCCTATAATTTCCTTGCTCAGCTTTCCCTTTTATTTCTATGTGTATATTGTGATAGTTACTTAATATTCAGTGTAGACTATTAGCATTGGGGTAATTTCAAAATCTCAAATTCTTTGTGGATCGGCTCCTAACATTTGTTATTTTTTGTTTGTGCCTCTAGTGTTGTTTTCTTGTATGTTTTGTGATTTTTGACTCAATTTGCTAATATCCCTTTGAATTTTATCTGTAGGAATATTTTTAAAGTCTCCAGAGATAATCGTGTTTGATTCTGCTAGTTCCCTTAGGAAACTACGGATGCAGAAGGAGTTTGAATTCTCAATTTGGGTTTTATAGATCACACAGGGTGTATGGTTTGTGTTTGCAAACTGGTATAGATTAGGGAGTGCGGTTACAAGTTCTTGGGTGAACTTCTCCCCCCTGTTTTCCAGTGCCATTATACTTTTATGTCTGGGCTATTTCTTTTCATCTTTATATTGGTGATAAAACTCACTGGGTTTTATGAAGAAGGATCTCATAAGATTCCTTACCTTGCACTTGCTCTCGGCTTTGCCTTTATCTCCTGAAACTTATGCAGACTGCAAAGTAGGAGAACATAGGCTCCAGAGTTCAGCAGAAACTCTCTTGCAAGGCCAGCTTAGAAGTTCACTTACCGGGGCCCCTGGGTGGCTCAGTTGGTTAAGCGACCACCTTCGGCTCAGGTCATGATCCCGGAGACCAGGGATTGAGCCCCACATCGGGCTCCCTGCTTGGTGGGAAGCCTGCTTCTCCCTCTCTCACTCCCCCTGCTTGTGTTCCCCCCTCTGACTGTGTTTCTCTCTATCAAATAAATAAAATCTTTAAAAAAAAAAAAAAGAAGTTCACTTACCTCTCTGCTTTCTTACTTTATTTTAGTCTTCTGCATATTCCTTTTGGTTGTTGTTGTTGCTATTATTAATTTATTTTTGGAAACAAAAACAAAACAAAGTAGCATGTGGTTTCCATCTGAAAACTGTCCCCATTTGTCTTTCAGATGGCACTAAATCAAACCCAAAGCAGGAGTTGTTTTGGACTTAATTTTGAATTCCTACATAATTTGGCTTAATGGGATATTTCCTATACATTTGATTCTTCCTCTCCATCCACTCAGAGAGAAAATCACTCCAAAAAGCAATATAATACTTCTGTCTTCTTGACCCGTGGCCTAGAAATTCCCTATAAGTAATCCCTGAGTTTTGTCAGATTCATTCATAAAATTAACTGAGAAAATTGTTAATATGTATAGTAGGACTAAGAGATGATTTAAATATACTATTAAAAATACTTCTGTGGAATTAAATCCAATATGTTCTTCTAATATCTAATTTTGAAGGGTAATTATAGACCAAGCATTCAGTAAGGTTGAGGGTTGATTTTCTGGCACTGGGGATACAGGATTTTTCTCCAAGTGACATTTATATAAGTATGTCTTGGAAATACCATCTACACTAAATCTTACTGTGCCTTCCATTTGTACAGTTGGACGAAGCAGAAAGTAAATGAAAAATTTCAGATAAATTGAGTGACCCTGAAGAATAGCTGAATTATTTAAGAGGAAACGTCTCTTACCATCACCTATTGTCACCCAGTATTTTGCTTGAGAACCTATTTCTCTTTCCTAATTCTACCTGTTAACTATTCCTTAAAATTTTTTCTTTGCCTTTGAGCAAGGGCAAACTTCCACTGTGTTTTAGGAATCATTCAAATTATATGTTTGAGGCAATATTTTCATTGACAGTTGAAGACAGCTGTTCACTGTACATTCCCATCAGAGTAGGTGGCAATTATGAAAAAAATATTCAACTTCTCACTTTCACATTAGTGACCCCAGTGACTCAGGATTACAATGTAGGAGGGCAGCACTTGTTATATACTAATGCCATGAGCTTCTTATTGATGAATGACAGCAAGGACATAGCCATGCCAGCATCAATGCCAAATAAACACAGTTCTTGGCTTAAGAACAGGTGGAATAAAGCAAGATTCTGCTTTTGGTTCTGTCTTTGTACCATCGGCATTGCAGGCTGGTAGCGGTTTATACTGATTTAATAAATTTTGAGAACAGAGATGCTTTTCAATTTTATTTATTTTTAAGATTATTTGTTTATTTATTTGACAGAGAGATAGGCGAGCACAAACAGGCAGATCTGCAGCAGAGGGAGAGGGGGAAGCAGACTCCCTGCTGAGCAGGGAGCCCCATGCGATGCTCGATTCCAGGAGTCCAGGATCATGACCTGAGCGGAAGGCAGCTCCTTAACTGACTGAGCCACCCAGGCCCCCCATGATGTCACCCAGTATTTTGCTTTTCAATTTTAAAAATAAATCCTTTGTTAGTAAAACTGTTATATATTGAATTAGAAATGTTCAATTCTCTAAATATGATTATTAAAGTGAAACAACGTGGTAACTATGTTTTAGCTCCATATCACAGTTCATTCTGTATTCCATGAAACAAACATGGCCCATAGACTCCACTTCCGTTTTTCAGATATGCTGTAAACTAATGACTTTCAGCAGTGACCGGGAAAGACTTACCATTACCCTCAGCTTGATAAAACTTTAGGCAGACTTATTCCTGACTCCAGACCTTCCACTTAGAACATTCACTTTGGGGCACCTGAGTGGCTCAGTTGGTTAAGCAATGGCCTACAGCTCAGGTTATGATCCTAGAGTCCTGGGATCAAGTCCCACATCAGGCTCCCAGCTCTGTGGGGAGTCTGCTTCTCCCTCTGTCCTCTCCCCTTTCATGCTCTCTCTCTCGTTCTCTCTCTCTCTCTCTCTCAAATAAACAAAAAAATAATCTTTAATAATAATAATAATAAAGAACATTCACTTTGGAAAACCTGTCATTGTAAATTCTTCCTCTGCCCCTTACAAAAATATTTCTTGCCAGTTTTACAACCCAGAAAAGTAGATATATTAAAGTCAGCTAAGATATAGGCTTCCATGGTATTCTAACTTGTTCTCAACCCATGTTGGCAATTTTATTTTTCAAGTATCTTCTAGATTTTCTAAACAGAGTTCTCCACTTTTTTTCTTTTTTTGCTAAGCTTACATACTTATGTTTTCCCTCCATTTGAACTTCCTCTCCCCTGTATCTGAGGCTACCAAAATTCTACCCACGCTCAGGACCCAGATTCATGCCATAACCACCTTTCTACACACCCAATGGAATGAGGTTTTCTGTCCCTTGTGTTTTTTAGCACACACATTGTGCTTATTATAATCTGATTTGTGTTATGGTTATTCTACTAGATGTCATAGATTCTCTATTAACTTATAAAATCCTTGAAGGTGCGTTTGTGCCTACTATGTATTTGTACCTTCCCAATTACTTAGTATTGATTTTTCATATAATAGAAATGTTTTTAAAAATATGTGTTATGTAGGTGAACGAAAAACAGTTCAGTGAATACAGAGTAGTGCTCTCGGCCCCTCCCCATCCCAGGCAAAGTTGCCTCGTCGGCCGAGCCTTAAATTCATGCCCCAGAGACCTCTCTTCAATTTGACGTGTGAGTTCTCTGGGAGATGGAACAGCTGATTCTCATTCTGGCTAACCAGAGTTATAGACACAATAAATTGAATCCCATTTCTAGTTCAGGAAAACATGACTAAAGCTAGCACACAGCAGAAAGTGTCTTGGTTGAAAATAAATGACATTGGGACCCCACCTTCTGTTACTCTGAAGTCAAACTTTTGTCTGACTCAAACAAGAAACTAGTGTTCTAACTTGTGTGAGGCAGCGTGCAGCCCCACCTAGCAGATTTTAAGTCTAGGATGGGTGATGGTCTGGTGAGGCCAAAGAAAAGACCCAAAGACAGCAATCAAGACATGGGTTTATTAGGGGAACTATGTACAAGGAGCCCCGGAACGGCTGACTGGACAGAGCGTCCACTGCTGGGATCTATGTGCAGCAAGTTTTCTATCCTAGCAATTGTCAGTGTCCCTTCCCCTCATTGCACAGCCAGTGTTTCCAAGGAGATCAAGGCCGGCCACCTGGACACCCTTCCTTACAGTGGCGATGCCCTGGGTTGGCCACTCCCAAACCCACAGACATTGAACACAGAACGACACTTTCTACTGCACCTTCTGCTTGATGGGAATATAGAATGAGGACAGGATCTCCCCATTTTCAAGACAGTGCACAACAAGGGCATTCAATGTGTGCTTGCACAAGACAGCTATCCAGTGTGTACCATAGAGGTAGCAAATCTGAAATCTTCAACTCCTTTAATACATGGACATTAAAGAAAGTGAGGGTATTTCTTATCATTGGTTGGAGTCCTGATTTAAAGGCCTCTTTGGAGACAGAGAAAAGAACCAGCGTACTGGAGGTCTCACCAGAAGCTCTGAATGATTGGCACAACTAAGTGAGCCACACTCTCATATTTGCCTACCTGGCATCCATCCTCCCTTCCCCCTTAGTTACAGAAACTCACTTATTCAGTATGGCAATGTAGCTAGCTCTGTGCTCACTGACCCAATCTTCTTTGCTAGAAAATACAGTTCTGGCTAATGAAAAATAAGCAGAAATCTTCTGGGTAAGGTTTCCAAGAAAGCATTCTTTCCCCCTAGACCCAAAAGAGACAGACAGTTGAAACAAACTTTTAGCCCTTTCTCCTTCCTGTCTGGAATTTTAATGCCTAGAAATGTAGGACCATTTGGAAGCATAAGGAAAAAAGATTCATACTGAGAGTGGTAGAGGGGAAAGACAGAAGGATCCTAGGTGGTAGGTGGCACCTTGGAATAGTTGTACCAACGCTAAGCTGTCTTGTTTGGATTTTGTATTTGTGTGTGTGACAATGAATCCACTTTGTTAGTGCCAGTGCAGCTGGTTTCCGTAATGTATAGACAAGCGTAAACTTGACAAACACACTGGACATGCCTGGAAAACATGTGAAGGAATCAACTCTCTGGGAAGATCTGACCCCTAAATGTCTTCTGTCATCTTCTATATTCCTTCGGTTCACTTGTCAGTGAGTTGAATGCAGAGGATCCAAAGATGATGTCAAGGAAACACCACAGAATACTAGAAGCTTAACAGAGAAGAAGCAAGAATCTTTGAATCACATAGAAAAGGTCAGCTACCAAACACATCTGATCATGAGCCAGACTTGGACTTTTGTTGTATTCAACCACTGAGATTTGGGGGTTGTTTGTTAGCATTAATAGCATTAACAACTCCAACCAAAACACAACTCATCAGGAGAAGGTCTGAGATACTATCTATACCAATTAGAATGTCTTAGACTACATGCAGCAGAAAACTCCAAGTCTAATACCTTTAAACAAGGATATTAAGTATCTCACAAATTAAAGATAGGGCAGTGCCAGCATTGGCTAATTTAATGCATAAATTACAATATTAGACTCCACGTTCTTCTTTCTGTTTTGCCCTTGTCAGCATTTGGGATTTGTCCTTAGGCATGTTGCCCTCCTAATGCGAGAAGGCTGCAACAACTTTCAAGGGTCCTGACCAGAAATGACCATCTAGAAGAACTCCTTTTCTTATTTGTGTCCTTTTCTCATGTGTGTCATTGTCATCATCTTCTCTCTTCTTCTTCTTTTTGATTTATTAACTTGAGAGAGAAAGAGAGAGAGCATGCAGTTGGGGGAGGGGCAGGAGAGGAAGGAAACAGATACCCCACTGAGCACAGAACCTGAAGGGGCTCCATCCTACAACCCAAGAGATCATGACCTGAGCCGAAACCAAGAGTTGGTGGCTCAACCAACTGAGCCACCCAGGTGGCCCCTCATATGTGTCTTCTTATGAGTGAAGAAATCTTTTCCAGAAGCCTGATAGAAGATACCTTCTCATGTTTCATCAAACGTGCCTCATATACTCATGCCTAAAACATCATCAGCAAGGAGAATGGGACTTGGTGTTGTTTCCTCAGTGTTCCCACCAGGCCCCCAGTCTTTTCATGGCCCCAAGCCCCTGTGCCTCGGTTGTACTCTCTCCCTCCCTCAGCTGTGCTGCGGCTGGTACCTGCTTCCTAAATACTAGAGTGCCTTGGAGAAGTTTCCCGGAGCTCTTCAGCCCTCCCTTTTTCTCCTAGCCTGGAGGCAGCCTGGAACCTAGACTCTGAGTTGTTTAATGGCGAGCAAGTGAGAGGAGGAGCAAGACGCCATGGGTAGAGGGAGGAAGAAATCACAGTCTAATCCTGCTCACCAGAGTTACATATGAGGATCTGGGGCCACATTTAATGTAAGAAAGAGTATTTGCTTGCTGGACATTATGTTCTATGAATATGTTTTCCTTTGGGAACTCCAAAGGGAATTACGTGGATTGAAGAGCAGAATTTTGGTAAAGCATCCCCACATTTGTGGTGGTTTTACTTTCCATGGTTTTGGACACCTGCAGTCAAGCACCATCTGGAAGCAGACCGTCCTCTCTCTGACCCATTGCTGACGGTCAATAGTAGCCTAACGCTAGGTCACAATGCCTATGTCATTCACCTCATCTCACGTCACCATGAAGGCATTCTATCATCTCATTTCATCACCAGATGGTGGGTGAGTACAGTACAATAAGATATTTTGAGAGACCACATTCACATAACTTTTTAAAACATACATTGTTTTAATTGTTGTATTGGATTATTATTATCTCTTGTGGTGCCTAATTTGTAAATCAAACTTTCTCAGAGGTCTGTCTACATTGGAAAAACATAGGGTATATAATATAGGATTCGGTACTATCCACAGTTTTAGGCACCCACTGGGCTTCTTGGAACGTATCCCCCACAGATAAGAGGGAGATCACTACATACCAGAGTTTTTGGCCACTGTTAACAAATTGAAAGTATAGCTTTCCAGAACATTTTTATGAATATGTGTGTATGTTTTCTTTAATTGAGAACATATTGCACAGCCTTTGTGGTATTCCGTATTCATACTTCAGAATGCTATCGGTCAGGACTCAGTGCTAGCTCTGCGGCTCTCTCCTGGACCTCCCTCCAGCTGGACGGTCCTGGGGTCTGTGTTCTCTCAGTGCTGCTCCTTCCCGTCATCCCTCAGGTCTGGGACTGAAGTGTCTTCCTACTGTTGGTAGTTTCTGGGTTGCCTCGCCACCCTGTTTGGCTTCTAAACTCTTGCACTAGCTGTGTAATAAATCTTCTTTATTTACCCTCGTTTGGAACATATATGGTAGTTTCTATTTTCTGACGATTCCTTTGGTCTTCTGGTTAAATACTTCGGGCTGGGAAAAGGTAATGGCCTGTGCAATGCAACAGGGAGAAGAAGAACAGGAAGTGGATCTGAGAGCCAGCAGGAGGGTGGCTGTACGGTGTCTCCTTGTATTACTCAGCGTCCCTTCCGCCCTCCTCCCTGTGTTTAATGTCCATGCAATAACTTCACGTTTCTGCCTAACAGGAGGCAGATGTCATTTAGACAGAGAAACATTTTCCTCTTTCCCTCCCAAATGGAGGCATCAAGTAACTGAGTTAGCCAAGCTCGGTTCTTCAGGTGATATGCCGTACCTCCATTAGTTCCGGGTTCTCCTGGTTGCGGTTAGGGTTTCTGAGGGCTAAATGACAAAAATTGGGACTCACCCATACCCCCCAGACAAAATAGTACAGGAAGGAAAAAGGTAAAATTAGGTATTTAGTTCACATAAATGGACATGTGTGTCAGGAAAGTGTGCAGAGCTGGTATAGCCCCCATTTTTCAGGATGGCCATGAGGTCATATCATGGCCACATCACACATCATTTATTTTTTATTTTTATTTTTACTGTCCACTCCATGTTCTCTTACACTGAGGCATACCTTACCTGGGTTCTGTCTTGGTAGAGTGATCTGAATCTTTCTTCCTGAGGCACACAGGTTATTAGGGGTCCTGCCTTGGGTGGGTTGTTGTAATCTTCCATTGACTTTTACCATGGACATGGAAGTCCTGTGAGGTGCCACGGGGCATCTTCTGGGTTCTGCCACAGTGTTCAGCCCCTGCTATGTAGCCTCAATGTGGCTTCCCTTTGATAGATTGGATGGATCATCACGGCTAGTACAGTTGACTCCTCTGCCTGTTGATTCAATAGCATGAGAAGCCCAAAGTAACCAGATGACAGTTGTAACTTATCATTTAATGGGATGATTATGGAACCTTCCTCCCTTGGGAACTAAGGTTGTAGTGATGGAATATTATGTCTAATAATGAAAAGGGCTTCCTCTACCTCCATCTCTTAATCTCCAGCCTGGGTATACTGACAATGGGGGACACAGCTACCTTATATTGGTCTCTAGCTCCAACATGTACCACATCTTGGTGACAGCAAATCAGTCTCAGTGAGTCTTCACCAAACCATTCTTCCTGGTGGGCCAGCTGCTTCTTGGTGTTGGGCTGCATGAGATGGGAGGCAGTGGAGGCCCAAGATATTTGGATGACTCAAGATTGTTCAGTTCTGTCTGAGACGCCCAGATACCCCCATCCCAAATCTCACAGTCCCACTCTTCTGAATAATGTTCTAACCTTTACAAAAGAGACTTGAGTGTGGTCGTATTGGTCAAGCAGGAGGAAGTTAGCAGACAGGACCCAGAACCCTGGAGGAGATGTACGCCCTGCTGGGGGCAGCAAAGGGGCAGAGGGAGAGGGAGTTCTCTTGGGAAAAGGATTCATGTGTAAGGAATTATTGTGGAAGTGCTCCTGAGGGAGGCATATGGGGGAGTGGAGAAGCAGGATCAGACAGGAGTGAAAGCCAGAGTTCCTCAAAGGGCAACTGTAGCTGCCTCCTACAGTGTAAGCTGCACCTCTGTTCTTTGACCCTGAAGCCAAAGAGCTGTTTTGTTGTTGTTGTTTTCACTCCCACCCATTCCTGGGATTGGTGATGGGTGACCCCCTCCTCCCAGGTACCCAGACATTCCCAGGTTTTTGCTAAGCAGAGTGAGCTCTAATAGCCTGAAAAATGTTCTCCAAAAAATAAGTGCAGGGGCTCCCTTGAAATGAAACCACATGGAAGCTTGGGTAAGTTGGGTGAGGTACAGAGAAACCATAAAGAAACAGGTTCTAGGTGACCCCTGTGCATTGGGATGCCACAGGGTAAGAAAATATAGTTCCCTAAGAGATGGGACAGAGCAGAGAATGATTAAGGTTGATCTGAGAATGAACAGGTTAATTGATCCCACCCCAGTAGATCATAACAAATTTTTCCTGGCATTAAATGTTTTTCTACAGCCATTTTAATGATTGCAAAATATACTATTATATAGACATGCATGTTCATTTAAGCAGTCTCCTTTTTGTTAGAAATGAGCCCTTCCCTATTATAAATATTATTGTGGAACAGCTCTGCAACTGGGGTTGGCTTTATGTCCTTAATTTTCCCCCTAGGACAGACAGTGTTGGTACTTTAATTGGTTGAAGAGGAAGATAGGTGTAGCATTACTCAAATGCTATAAGTGAACACAACACAGTGGAATTCCTGATATGAATGTATGTGAGTAGGCAACATCTTACACATGTCTGGTTTCCACAGTCAGTTGTTTATATTTCAGTGTTTGGAAATCAGTACTTGTTTTTGTACTGAAGTGATGTTCTAATTGGTATTTAGGTTCCCAATATATCTCATGAGACTTCATTTAGCTTGTGAGATATGTTGGGAACCTAAATACCAATTAGAACATCAGTTCAGTATATATGAAACCTATATAAATATAATAGAACTGAATTGCTGAGTTATAGTATGAATAGTACAGTTCTCTTCCCTTCTCTCTCTTTCTCATCTCAATCCATGTCTTTGTGAAAGTCCATTGCCTATCCATGGAGCCAAAACAACCCTTGCCAGTCATTTGGACTTGAGTAGAATGTTGGTTCATTATGAATCAGAAAGAATTTGTAATTAAATCTTTGTGATGGTGAGACATCTTATACCCTGAAAAAGGATTTTCTGACATCACGTACAGGAGGATTTTTTTTTTTTTTTTGAGAATGTCACTTTTTATCCTGAATTCATACCTCATTAGCCCTGCATTTTTTACTTTTGCTATCAGCTGAGGTCAGTGATTTGTATTTACCAGGAACAGTAAAATGGTGGCTTCTGTTCTGAAAGCATTTGCTAGAGAAATTGACATTTATGGGGCGCCTGGGTGGCTCAGTTGGTTGAGCGACTGCCTTCGGCTCAAGTCATGATCCGGGAGACTTGGGATCGAGTCCCACATCAGGCTCCCTGCTTGGCGGGAAGCTTGCTTCTCCCTCTCTTACTCCACCTGCTTGTGTTCCCTCTCTGGCTGTGTTTCTCTCTGTCAAATAAATAAAATCTTAAAAAAAAAAAAGAAATTGACATTTAGAAGATGCAGTTCAGAAGTGACATGGAAGCTCTCGTAGCATTTTTCTTCTTGGTTTGTTAATATGTAATTCTTCTTCTTGCTTTTAGATACTATCTAGTTCTGTTAAACTATAAGTATGTAATGGGGCACCTGGCTGGCTCCGTCGGGTAGCCTTTAGGCCAGGTCATGGTCCCAGGGTCCTGAGATGGAGCCCCCTGTCAGGCTCTCTGCTCAGTGAGGAGCCTGTTTCTCCCTCTCCCTCTGCCTGTCACTGGCCCTGCTTATGCTTACGCTCTCTCTCCCCGCCAAATAAGTAAGTAAGTAAGTAAATAAAGAAATATTTTTTAAAAATTTAAAAAACTGTTTCTGTGTCCAAAGTCTCTGCTGTTTCGTTTCCCTCCCTGGATTACCCTAGTACATTTACTTTACAAACTGAGGGACTTGGAGGGAGGGGAGTAGAGGGATGGGAGAGCCTGGTGGTGGGTACTGGGGACACCTCAAGTGTGGAACACTGGGTGGGGGGAATGGGGAATGAATCTTGGGACACTGGGAAAAAAATTTAAATAACAATAAACAAAAATTAAAAAACTGTAACTATATTTTAATTAGCCTACATGGATATAATTAGATAATCACTACTGGCTTAGCATCAAACCTGTCTTCTGAATTTGTAGCTTTAATTTGTTTTTCAGAAAATAATTTATTGACTTATTAAAAACTTTAAAAGTAAATTTTGGGGGCACCTGGGTGGCTCAATTGGTTAAACCACTGCCTTCATCTCAGGTCATTATCCTGGAGTCCCGGGATCGAGTCCCACATCGGGCTCCCAGCTCCACAGGGAGTCTGCTTCTCCCTCTGACCTTCTCCCCTCTCAAGCTCTCTCTCACTCAATCTCTCTCTCAAATAAATAAATAAAATTTAAAAAAGTAAATTTTGTATTTTAGAATAGATTTAGATTTACAGGAAAACTGTGAAGATAGTGCAGAGTCCCTTTATACCCTACTCTTAGTTTTGCCTGTTATTGACATCTTACAGTATGGTATATTTGTCATAACACATGAATTAATATTGATACATTATTATCAACTAAAGGTTTTATATTTTATTCAGGTTTCCTTGGTATCTACTTGGGATCTCATGCAGGATCCTATCCAGGATATCACATTATATTTACTCATCATGTCTCAAGGCTCCTTTGGGTTATGACAGTTTCTCATACTCTCCTTTATTTTATTCTTTTTTTCTTTTTTGGTCTTTCCAAAGTATAGTTTAATTTCTCCATTCACATGCAAATCAGAGTACCTCTAATGATCATTCTGTGAACACCATATGATAGCAATTGCTATCCACTAGACAATATAACTCATTTTGCTTTCATTTTTAATATACAGAATAAGAAAAATGGGAACTTCTTTTTTAAACATTTATCTCTTCACTGAAATTCTACTCTCTTATCAAACTTCAAATATACAATATAGTATTACCAACTATAGTCACCATGTTATACATTAGACCTCAGATCTTATTTATCTTATAACTCAAAGTTTATGCCCTTTTACCAGCCTCTAGATTTTCCTTGTTTTTGATGACTTGGATAGTTCTGAGGAGTTCTGGTCAGGTACTTTGTAGATGTCCCTCAACTGGGATTTGTCTAATATTTTCTTTATGATTAGACTGGGGTTGGGAGTTTTGGGGAGGAGAACCACAGAGGTAAATGTGCTATTCTCATCATATTGTATCAAGAGAGCATGAGTTATCACTGGTGATGTAAACCTTGAATTCTTCACTGGGGTTGTGTTTGTCAGATTTTTCCATTTTATTCTGTCTCTCGTCCCCTTCACCCTCTGCTTTTTGGAAAGGGAGAGTTATGCTCTACTCTCTTGAGGGCAGTGTCTCTACATAAATCATTTGAGCTTTAACTGGTTTTCATTTTAAGTGTGTATGTGTGTATACACATATATGTATTTAAAAATTATATGTTTGGCTCTGTAAACATAGGTTCAAAAATGAAAAGAATAATCCCCCCCCACAACCATTTTTTAAAAAGTTAAATTGAAACTTTTGTCATAGCATCAATCCTTGGGTCACATTGAAAGACATCTTAATATCTGAAAGACATTGATTTGAAAAGATATTTTTCCACAGTAAATTTATATATACTGTGAAGGCTGATCAATTTTTTCTGTCAACCTGGTGGATATTCAGTAGTCCAAGCTGGTGAAGCCACTCTGGAAAACAATATGGAGGTTCCTCAAGAAGTTAAACATAGAGCTACCCTGTGACCCAGCAATTGCACTACTAGGGATTTACCCCAAAGATACAAATGTACTGATCCGAAGGGGCCAGTGCACCCCAGGGTTCATAGCAGCAACGTCCACTGAAAGGCTGCTACAAAGGCCCCCCACTCTCCCGGATGTAACTCCAACGTACAATGGTAGGGACCCAACACAAACTGCCACCCTTGGCAACCCATTCAAAGCTTCCAACCAAAATGGCCATCCTTAACAACCTGTCCAAACCAACCCAAACTCCATTGTCTGAAGGTAGGGACCCAACCGAAACCGTCACCCTTGGCAACCTGTGGCTTTGCTGTAACGGACAATGTAGTTCTATATAAGGCCACCCCCAAAAGACTCGAGGCTCTCAGCCGCTGACTGGTTTGGGGTCAGGCTGTGAGCCCGAGCATGCTTGAATAAACCCTTTGCTTTTGCATGGAACTGGTCTCTCAGAGTCTTCCTTGACAGGTGTGGCGTTCCAAGGCTCCCAGCTGACTGCCCTTTTGGGCAGTCGACTCTTACACCACAAAAGCCAAACTGCAAAGAGCTGAGATGTCCATCGATGGATGAATGGATAAAGAAGTTGTAGTGTATATATATATATATATATATATATATATATATATATATATATATATGGTGAAGAGTTACTCAGCCACCAGAAAGGATGAAATCTTACCATTTACATTCATGTGGATGGAACTGGAGGGTATGAAGCTAAGGGAAATAAGTCAATCAGAGAAAGACAATTTTATGATTTCACTCAGATGTGAAGAAACAGGGTAGAGGACCTTTGTGGAAAGGTGGGAAACCCAAATGGGAAGTCATCAGAGAGGGAGAAAAAACATGAGTCTTAACTGTAGGAACAAACTGAGGGTTGCTGGGGTAATTGGGAGATGGGCATTAAGGAGGGCATGTGATGTGGTGAACACTGGGTGTTAACTGATGAATTATTGAACACTATATCTGAAACTAATGAGGTACTATAAGTCAGCTAATTGAATTTAAATTGAAAAAAATCCAATAGGTTATTTAGTATCATAAACAATTTCCAATTAGGTTACGTGAGGAGACCATCTTCACACAGAAAAGATTCTTTTCCTTTTCTCTGGCAGAGTTGTGTGTTGTATATCTTCATTACCTCCACTGGGAAGATATTAACTTTTCACTGTTGATATATTCTAAGTTTTATATGGAACAGAACTCTCAGGTAGAAAAGTGATTTTACTCTTCGATTTGCAGAGCTTTCGATATCCATCATAATTCCTGTCATATCCTGTGGATATTACTTTGACCATTGCAGCCAGAAATCCTGATGTAATCAGTTCAGTCTTCAGGGAGTTCTTTGTATGAAAACCATTAAGAGACTCTAAATGAGCCTTGCTAGCAGCACTTGCTGGGTTGTGCTCACAGGTGAGTTTCCATCAGTAATTAGATCTTTCATTCTTGGCATTTGAGCAAGCAGTGCTTTTCATATAGGATGCTGCAAGGTTTGGAGCTTATTTGTGAAATAAAGGGAAGCAGAAACTTCAGACCTTACTATAGCAATAAAGACTACTGAATACTCAGCTTCTTTATTTGCTAGAGATGTCATTTAATTTTCCATGTATAGATTTAAAGAGAAGACTATCAGTTCACTTTCTACTAAAAAAAAACCTTTATAAATTCTTTTTTATCTGCCTAATATACTTGCCCTATTCCAAAGGGAGAAGTTTTAGTATATTTGGTTTATCTTGTTTGAAGGATATACTGCCTGTCATTATCTGTCATCATCATCTACCATCTATTTGTTATCCATAAAATATATGTAAGATGGTGATGCATTGAATTGAAGAACATGGGTGGGATTATTAGAAACAGAAAGGATACATTAGACAGAGATTACACTGTAGGCATAGCTATAACTCATAAGATCCTGGTGTTGAGTAATATATATGTATGTGTCTGAGAGAGGATGCATGCTCCTGGTATCTAGGAGGTCTGGGGAAAATATCAATGGATCAGTGCAAACTTGCTTTTTCAATCATAAAAATAATTTTATGAGTATAGTTTTAATCTAATAGACTTGGGATAAGGTACTGGAGTTGAGACATTCCCATTACAAGTTCTCCTAGAATCACATTTTTATTAATACCATATTATATTTATGAAATATATGAAACCTGAGGCTAAAAGTTAATATATTTTTGTGTCACCCCAAGATTACCTTTTGAAGGAAATTCCAGACTCATAGCCAATTGAAATATTGTCTTTTATAGACTTCCCAATTTTTTACAAGAGGCTCTCAGCCTTTACCCCCCACCCCCAGCTCTGCCAGTTGTTAAAGCCCATGGTGTCAAGAATTGTGGAGAGTCTAAGATTTTATCCTATTTGCAAGCTATCAAACTAGCCTGCCATAGTTTCATAGATGCTGGCAGAAGACAAGAGACTCTTGGATCAGAGAAAAAGAAGTTTTTACTCACGGTACAGAAAATAACATGAGTTTCATGTTGATATTGGTTCCCTTGGCTTGCTAAGTTCCAGAGAGGCAGTGGAGAACAGCCCAAGTGGATGCTGTGAACACAGTAGGTTTTTGTCATAGAAACCTTGAATTTAAGAAACCCCCAGTTGTGTAAGAGGGCTGCTAGTAGTCCTAAACCATTGCTCCAGAGAGAGACATGTTTATGGTCAGGAAACAAATAGGCCCTCTGCTTTGGAGAGAGATACCACCTCTGCCTTCCAAGGTTGTTTGCTGTGTAGACATCCTTGCTTTTTTTTTTTTTTTTTGGGCGGGGGGGAAGACAAGCAGAAACCAAGAGACCTGTGGAAGATGTCTGATGTCTGCCAACACATGACTCTATACATGACATAAAATTGTCTATCTATCTGGGAAAATAGGATGACTAGACTCTAATATTCACTTTTTATCCAGTTAGTCATCCAATTACTTATTCATTCAAATATTTCACTGCACTGTAACTGGTACTCTGTGACATAAGAAATACAACAGTGAGCTAGAAAGATGGATTTCCTTACCTTGTGAGGTTTACATGCTGAGGTAGAGAGATTTTTAACATTATCCCAGTAAACAACTGGTTACAATGTGACAAATGCAAATAAGGCACTTCAGAAGGGAATACTTAGAAATTTCAAGGTTCTGATGGAGGGAAGTATCAAGCATCTATTGGAACTGCCCACAGACCTGTGTGCCTGGAGTGAGGAGAGTGAGCAGAGTGGCTGTGGAGAAGGCTGGAGACAATCAGGGACCAGAGAGCACAATAGCAGTTCTGCTGTGTTAAGGACTTGGAATTTTACTCCAAAGGCACCTGAGAAATCCTGAAAGGCTTTAAAAAGCAGGGGAGAGATGTCATCAGAGTTGTGTTTCGAAGGGTCACATAGTCTCCCCTCTGAGGGGATCATGATATGGGGGCACAAGAGTAGACGCAGAGAATTGTAGATGAAATGATGACAGGGTAGTATGGAAGTTCAGGATAGAAGGATGTGGTTGGCTGTGAGACATTAAGGAGGCAAAATTAATACAACTTGCTGACTGAATGGGGAGAGAGGGGAAGATGTTGAGGAATGCTCTTGGATCCCGCTAGAACACCGAGTGGATGAGTGGAAGGCCCATGGTGAGTGAGGAGACAGTGAAGATGGGGCAGGTTAAGTATGGATAAGCCACTGCACCTCAATATCTGTCACAATTATGTTTAAGGCAAATGTTGCTTATTGAGCCTTGCCTCGAGGTGTGCAGTCCATCTAGTTCTCCCTACTCTCTAGATTCTATCTCAGTATTAAGCCATGTGCCTGAAACATCTTAGCCCTCCAAAGAGTCACTGCCATCATTTTATTCTTTTCTGTGAAGACTGGGGCCTTCTTTATGAGAATGTATGGGAGAAATTATTCTGTGATCTTGGCACAGGAATGGCAAATTTCTGAGCAACTCATTTTTAATTTTATAGACTCCAAACTATGCAACAGATTGAGGTTCTTTCTTTATATGATTGGCTGTTAGAAACCTGGGAACCATGGGCACCTGGGTGGCTCAGTGGGTTAAGCCTCTGTTTTTGGCTCAGGGTCATGATCTCAGGGTCCTGGGATTGAGGCCCGCGTCAGGCTCTCTGCTCAGTGGGGAGCCTGCTTCCTCTTCTCTCTGCCTACTTGTGATCTCTCCCTGCCAAATAAATAAATAAAATCTTAAAAAAAAAAAGAAACCTGGGAACCAGTTTTATTGCCCACTTCTAACCAGTATATAGGGCTTTATGATGTACAAATCTCATTCTTACCTGCTTATCTTTCTTTAGTCTTATTTAATTACTTATTTCCTCTTGCTGAACTGAATGTAGTTTTGGTTAGCTTAAATATTTTCTGAAACAAATTGGAGTGGGAATAAATAAATACAAGCTTAAGACTATACCACTAATATCTTTGGTCAGATGAATCTATTAGGCTTTGGTACTTCATCTGTAAAATGAGAGATTTGAACAAGATACGCTCTTAAGATTTTTCTAAAGCTCTCACAGTTCCTCTTTCTAAAGAAAATTAAAAATGCTTTCAAGTTTGAGTCATCATAGACAACATTTCGAATATCTAAAAGTAACTAACCATCAGCCACCATCTCTTTGCTCATGGAATATTTGATTATCTAGAACATCCCTATTACTGAGAATGACCTATGAACTGATATTGTTAAATATATTCTGCATTACAATACTGTATACAGGATTGTATTATAGCAAAATCAGAAGGCATTTCTCTCACTCTCTTTTCTTGCTCTTACTGAAGTCCACCTCATTTGCCACAATTTCAAAAGATACTTGCTTTTTGCTTTATTATTACAAGTGTCTCATGGTCAGAACTCATTCTAAGAGCTAATTACTGGTAAGTGGGTCTCAAATGTATCATTCCTCTTCTTATGAGGGATGTTCCAGGATTCATGGTTATATGGTAATGAAGCCAGAGGATTGTGCCCTCAGGTGAGACCTGGGGTTAATTTAGTTGTCTGCCTGGAAGAAAGGGAGATCCTCCAATGCCACCCCTCATAGGTATTAGGATCCCTTACTGTGAGCTGAGTTTGTTAGTTGGCATCACCATCTTGAATTACTCAACTACCTAAGTGACTTTTCTTTCTGCCATCAGTTCAGGTGGCTGTCCATTTGATGCCTGAATAGTAGAATTCCATCAATTTATAAAGCAACTTTGTTCATGTTTTCTGTGTACAAGTTTTCCCTATGTCCTATTATATATGCAAATAGATGTTTTAGCTGCAATTGGTTATTTATCCAAGTGATTTACTTGTTTATTTATTTAGAATGTGAGCAGGGGCAGGAGCAGAGGGAGAGAAAATCTCAAGCAGACTCCACGCTGAGTATGGAGTTGGACATGGGGCTTGATCCTACAACCCTGAGATCATGACCTGAGCTGAAATCAAGAGCCAGTTGCCTAAATAACTGAGCCACCCAGGAGCCCCTAGGCACAGTTATTTAAACAAACTTGTATTGCTTACCTTTAATGGGTCGTGCTCTATGCTGTATTAATTTATGGGAACAAATGAGCCAGCTCTGCTTCACATCTGCTTGGTGTCTGTAGGAAGAAAATAGGTGAGCAGGTTTAAGAGGATAAAATGCTCATCAAGTTGTGTGTAAAGAACAACAGGGTAAAGAAGGATAAGATGTTATTAGTGCCTTGGGGCAGAAGTACTGAAGGATTATTTGGAAATTCTCGTTCATGGTAGACTTCCTTACAGATTATATCAACTTTTCTATGGCAGCGAAAATCTACTGCAATAGAAAGATAGTCCTGATCATGAAATTTTATTCTGGGACAAAAGACTGCCTGTATTTGTGAGTCTTTGCTGTATCAACTCCATTTCAGTGGAGGGTGGAAGGAGGACAAATCTAGAGGAGAAATGAAGCTCCTGGTCTATTTGACCAGAAAGCAGAGCACACATAACGGCTTCGAGAGGGTGACTTTGCTCTGGGTCAGAAGCTGTAAAAAGATACAGAGCAGAGTATAGTTAGATGCCATCTCTCATGTTACAAAAGTCAAAATAGAAAAAAAGAGTAAATTCCCAAGTAGAGAAGTAGGCAAAATTTCACAGATCATTTTCTGCAAAGTCAGCAAGGATAAGAAGGTCTAAGGGCCCCCCATTCTTTCATCTAAATCCCCAGACACAAGATTCCTGTCCTGCATTGTTAGTGACTTATTTAGCTGTTAACCAAGGTCTAGGGACAATACTGAACATAAACCTTGCTATTTAAAACTTAAAATTCTCATGCTGGTGAGTTTCAGGATGGGGAAAAATTAGAATATATTTGAGAGATGTTGGACTTTCTTCTCACCAGGGCCCAGGTGACACCCTGGGAGTGAGTGGGATGCTCAGACATTCTAAGAGAGTGATACCCAGAGAAGTGAACTACTTGGTGCAGGAACAGACAGATATTAGAAACCTTGCATTTGGAACATAACATGGATCAAGGAGTCTTCTTTGGGATGATGAACAGTCATGAGATCTTTCTGGGGAGTAACAATAGCTAATATCTCGTGTGCTTTCTGAATGTGAGGCACAATGCTAGATGATAATGTATCATTCGATACTCAATTTATGTATATCCTTTGTAATGTGGAAACCAAAAGTCTCAGATACTAAATGCTTTCCATTGAGGAAGAGCATCAGAAAATCAATGTGATCTAGTCACTATTACAGTGTTGAAAATAAGATAAAGAAGGTAATATTTATTGATACTTTAATATTTGGGGGGATCAAAAAATCATTGGGAGGTAGATATAATTATTTCCACTTAGGACAAGGCAAAATTGATACTCAAGGAAGGTAATTAATTACTTGTCAAATATTGCACGACTCCTAAATGGTGGAGTTGGAATTCAAATCCAGGTCTCCTTATTCCAAAGTCCATGTATTTTGTTTGGCATGATGAATTTAGGTAGAATTTGAGGACATTGGATTTTGTCTTGATCATCTTTGTCTTTATCCCTTCCCTTCCACCCTGGGCCTCTGTACAACCCAGAGCCTAATTTGCACCTAATTCTTGCTCTCTGCTCTCAGGTTGTAAAATAGTTTCTGTCAAGTATCAGATGACAATGTAATATGATGAAAAATGATAGTTAATGTGATGACCAGATGTGTATGCAATTTAGAAGGGACTCTTTCTGATTTCTATTGATAAGGAGTGGCTTGCTGCTTGGATATTAAAGAAAGAGGTTGGAGAAGACTAGATGACTAATCTATTTCTGGAGACAGTCCTGAATTCTACTGGGTAGGCCCTTAGGAAAGTAGGTGGCTTTGGTCTAACAAAGAAGGAGATAAATTTGTCTCTCACTCTTGAAATATGGTTACCTTGAGTGACAATTTTATTCTTTTTGATTGTTTAAGGATTTCTCAACCTTAATGCTTTTACATGTGGGCTGGATCATTTTTGGTAGTGGGGGCTTTCCTGCGCATTTTATGATGTTTAGTAGCATCCTTGGTCTTGACCCATTAGATGCCAGTAGGAACTCCTCAGTTAGGATAACGAAAAATGGATCTTGGGCACTGAAATCGGCCCTGGTTGAGAATCACTGATTTAAAGCTCCTGAGTTTTTCTAGCAACCCCTTTTTACAAAGTCTATTTTCTCAAAGAATTGTTCTGAAGATCATTGTAGATGAAGTGAGAACGAAGTAGCAGAAATCTTCCTGTGCCCTTGTAATTAGACTTGGTCTACTCTCCTGCTTGGTAGAAAAATTTAAAAGGAATCTCTTTCCTTTCTGAAAGAGATAGGTCAAGAACCTGAAAATACAGACAGGTAGAAAAACAGTCCTTTAATGAAAACCCAGCTGCCAAGAAAGAATCTATAAATGATTCCTTTTGGGGTTATTCTCCAGCTCCCCTGGATGGTATGCTTAAAATTGGTAGGGAATATTGTTGGCTGCTTTTTGTTCACTTAGCAATTGTGTTAAAGTCCAAATATAAATTACACTTTAGTTAGTGCTTGGCTTAGTATTTGGAATTTATTCTGAGGCCCCAGAAGAGCTACAATCGTTACCCACCACAGTCTGGACCTGCCAGCCATGTGGAGCTTCCTTTAATTAACTGTCACTGTCTGTATTCTCCCGTCCTCCTTAGCCAGGGAGTGTGGGGATGGTTCTGAACTGTCCTTGCTCACGTCTCTTAGACAGAAACCCTGGGAGAAGAGCAAAGAGAGGACAATTCCTTGTAACAGTTCAGTGAGTAATCGAGTCGAGCAGCCCTCCTCAGAATTGTGACAGCCGTTTTAAATATTGGGAATTCTCTTTTGTATTAGAGCCTCTTTCAGACAGCTTAGGTTTTAAAAAGTTGAATATTTTGCTTCTATTATAGAAGAATTTTATGCTCATTGTGAGAGATGCAAAAATGTGTTATAAAAATAATAGTTGTTCATAATCACATCATTAAGAGATATTCACCATTAAAATTTTAGACCATTTTCTTCTAGAATTTTACTATGCATTTCATATTGATGGGATCACGCTCTAAAATAAAATTTAGTATTCTACTAGTTCAAACTTTAAAACTTAGCTTTATATCATGCGCTTGTTTTTTGACATTTATAATCCTTAAAACTTCATTTTTAGGAAGCAGTGGTGAATTAATCATCATAGAAATCCTTCTGCTGGAGGTAGAGTAATTCAACATAATTCCCTTTGTATAGAAGGAAAGTGAAAGCACAGAGGTGAAGTGACTTTCTTGTATCTTACACCCATGTTAATTATTGACGCTAAGGGAAGAATTCGAATCTAAGATACTGGTGTGATTACCTTTGTGTTTCACTCACTCTGGCAGTGATAAAGGTGAATGCCAGGCTGGATGGGCAGACTCATGAGGAAATTGGTGTAATAACCCAGGCAGGAAATGATGAAGACCTAAAACAACCGAGTGAGAAAGGGAGGGAGATGATGGATAAAGAGATATCAAAGGGTTACTGGTGTCCTTAGCATTTGGTTAGTGGTTTCTGCGGAAGTAAGGAAAAGGGAGGAACCCAGGCTGTTCTCAGGTGTTCATGTAGACACTGGTCACCAAGAGAGAGTAATGGGGGCAGGGGACATGGTCTGGGAGGAGGATGATTGGTTCCCTTTGGTTTCAGTGCAATAGAAATTGCCATGGAACAAGCAGGTGGAATTACCAGATAGGCTGTTGGAATAGTAAGTGTCCTGAAGAAGGGTGGAGGAGAAGGAGGGGCGAAGGGGACGGTGTCTGGGCTAGGCTGAATGGCTCGGGGTAGATGATCATTTAGAAGGTCACCAGTGTCGCAGAAATGGGTGAACTGGCCTAGGGACAAGACGCAGTGTTCGAGAAGAGAGCCTCAGATGGAACTCTTCTCTGACTCTCATAAGCTTCTTCTGAGTTTGGTCTCTTGGTTAATCAGGGATATCACTTGAGGTCTCAATTTTTTCACTAAGATGGCTTTTTGCCACCAAATGGGAAGGTTTCGTCCCATTTCACTGAACCTCATTGTGGCATTTATCAGGAATCCCTCTCTCTGCCTTTTTGAAACTCCCTCCTCTTTCCACGTACAGCTGCTCCCTCTCTCTTGCTGCTTTTGTGAAAGTGCCTTTGCTGTACCACGCTGTAGAAACGGGTCAGCGATCTCAGACCAAGCCCGGCAAACACAGAGGTCCTCAGCTTCTTCAGCTCTCTCCCATCTTGACCCTTGTTGGACCTCTGAGCATCTCTCCACATTTTCTTAATCTGATGCCCCAAACACCAGCTGAACTGAGGAAACGGGGTAGCCTCCGGGGAGTGTGGACCCCTGAAGACTTACATCGAAGTCTGCGATTAACATCTATTTAGTGGAGAGTGGACTGAAACAACTTTTCTATTAATATAAATGTAGTATGGCTCTGTATTTTTGTTGTTTGACCTCTCCTTTTCCTCTGTGAACCCCCTTAAAACAAACATGCACTCGTCTAAGTGTATCAGCAAACAACGAGGAATTTAATAAAAATTTCATAGGTGAGGAAAAGGGGGATGATTACATCTTGGCATACATAGCATATCTAGAAATTCCCATTGGGTTTCTCATTTCTTACCAGGTTCATGTTTTCTCTCTATCCTCTCTAATAGTTGGCATTTCTGATTCGCTTTTCCTAAATCTTTCCCTGTCTCTTCTCTGTACTTTTTTCTTTACTCAGAGCATTTTTCTCTTTATGGTTTCTGTCTCCAGGCTTTCATACTGCTGTCCATTTCTTAATGCTGTCTTCAAGTAGCCAACAGCCATTAAAAGAAGGATGAAAATTTCAATTGTTATCAAGAAAAAAATAATTATCCTGCTTCCAAAACTCATTCTCTTGTGAAGTCTCCAATAGATCACATATAACAAATACTGTTTAACTATGAATATGAAAATCCAAAAACATGTGCATCTTTGCCACACATATATAACTGAGAGCCCTTTACATTTTGCCAGCTGAGCTTGAAACTCTGTCTTATTTTTTCCTGGGGATAGATCAGGTTTAGAGTTCATCCCCTGGTGCAGCTGTGCAGATGGATTGCTGTTCAGTGTGGATCTACTGCAACCCTTCCTTCTAAGGGGAGAGCCAGTGGGCTTGCTGCAGGGCTGAGGGATTTGGGTTTGAGGCGCATTAAAAAGGATGAACACCTCTGGTACGCGTTCACCTTTTACACCTGGCCATGTGGTTGCTTTGTTTAACATTATTTCATTAACTGCATTGTGAGTCAAGTATTACTATTCCCATTTTGCAGATGGGAAAAGCAAGGACCAGAGAAGTTAACTACTGTAACGTGTAGTGGAGAGGCTGAGGTCCCCCGGCTCAGGTTGTGCTCCTGCCGCTGCCCCACCCCGCAGCCACAAAGCCCTGGCCAGTGCAGAGCTGTCTGCTGGTGTTCAGTCCTCCCAGAAAGGAAACTACTTTGGTTCTGTCTTTTTTTTTTTTTTTTGTGGTGCTTTTTTCAGACTCTTCACAGGGTAGGAGAGCTAAACTTTCATGCTTAGAGGCTAAGTCTCAGGCTGAAACACAGGTAGCTGGACAGAGGATAAGGATCAAAATGTGTTTTTACAGATTAGGAATCTGCCGTAGGGGAGCACATGGGGTTTCCCAAACCTGCCAACTGGGGGACTTGCAAAAATGACGCTCGTGCCATTTGGGAAAAGCCCCTCTTACCTCCACCTTCATGATTTAGTAGCTGACGTCTTTAATATAGCCTTAAGTTACTTGGGAGGAGACATGCACGCAGCTCTTTGGCTGAGTCTCGAAGTCTCTGCAACCACAGGAACACATGACTGATAAGTTTGCCACATTCTGTCCAAGATGTTCCAATTTCTGTTGTCTTCAAGTGAACCTTGAAACTCGCCAGGTTATCCCAACAATTCCAAGAGCACGTCAAGCTGCTTGACTCTGTAGGAAGGCTGATTTCCACTTTCATTTCATATTATTTTACTTCTGGTTGGACTCCTGATTTACTCCATGGAAGCTTTCTGATCCCTAATGCTAGTTTCCATGAAGTGCCTTCTAGGGCGAAACTTTGTCAACCACCAAAATGTAGGAATAGAACCAAACTAGCAAGATGCTGATGAATGAAAGTATATTTTTTTCTGTTAAGTAAAAATAACATCTCCAAACTAAGGTGCCTAAGAGAAGTGATGGGCAAAGAAATATTTATTGCTTTTAGCTCCCCCTACTTACCCCCCAAGACCTCTCTGCTACTAAGAAGTAGGAGTATGTTTGTGGTGTGTAAGTAGTATTCTGGAAATAAGGACTGATACCCAGAGGCAAACTGTTTGAGATAGTGCTGTTAGAGATCTATGCTTCTGGTGGGTCTGAAGTCCCCTCACTCATGAAAGTTCACCTGTCTTTTTTCAGAGGCCTCATCGCTCAAGTAATTCAATGACAATGCCTTCCTTTCAGCTTCAATTCTTTTAATATTTTTAGAGGTACTCTGCTGGAAGGTGTAAAGGATGCAGATTGAATATAATGTTTTTCTTAATTTTTAGAGTTTTATAATCCAGGGAGAATGATAATAAGATAACGTAGACTGGAAAAGGGAAAAGTCCACTGATATCATAGATATAGCCCATTTGGAAAATTAGAGAAAGAAATTTTGGTTACCTTTGCAGAAAATCTGGTGTGGAGAAAATGAAATCTGAGGAAGTCTTTGAAGTATGTTAAGACCTCTTTTTGCAGGGCAGAGGAGGAAGAGGGGAACAGTTAGGGCAGACGCAATTGCATGATCAAAGGCAAGGGAGTGAAAATGGTATAGTCTACAGTTGTACAGCTGGCAATAAATTTGGATGGAAATCTAAGATTATTAAAAATACTGCATAAACAAAAGATAATATTAGAATAACATTAGAGACCATTTTCAGAGTTGCATTTTCTGCTTTTGAGACTCAATCATTAGTAACTTTGTACTCCGATGTTCTCAGTAGTTCTTTAGTAACAGATTTTATATTCTAATATACACTTTTGCTTTTATTATTTTTTTTTCTAGATTTGTCCCTAAAATAATCTGTGCTCAGACTTGGGCACTATCAGTTCTGACTTCTCCTATTGAAATAGCTGGCTTCCTTGCTTTCTTTCTTGCTTTCTTGCCCATTTCCTGTACGATAGCCTCAGGGACCATTTAAAAATATAAACCAGAGTCTTCTACTCTTCTGCTCAAAACCCTTTAATGGATTCCCAATATTCTTTTGAAAATAGTTTAGTGAATATCTTAAAGACTGTAAATATTAAATAAGCTCTTGGTGGTATGTAAGTAGTTCTGGCCTTATTGAAAGAACTTTCTCCAGGTGATAGAGCCAGGTTTTCTGTCCAGGACTGAGCTGTAGAATATGTCATGGTAATAGCTCACCATTGCCAGCCCATGCTCTGGAGACATACTCATGGGCACATGTGTGTCCACACAACTTGATCTTTACAGCTACTATGTGCAGAAGGCACTGCTCTCTCCATACTATAATTGAGAAAACAAAGACACAGGGAAATTTGCCTTTTTAAAATTTTTAAGGAGAAATTGCATTTAAAATGCCAGACCAATGACCTCAGTAGTTGTCTAGTTTGGTTATGTCCAAATACCAGAAATTAGTAAAATCACTGGAAATTAGTGATGTTTAGAACACATTTCCACTGGTCATTGTTTTCTGCTTCTTACTCTTTCTACTAAGTTCAATTTCCTATTTACTCAAGTGTATGCACAGTGAAGATCTGTGGTTGGTGACATTCTTATTCTTTGTCTAAATATGTCTTTATTTTGTCTACATTCTTTAGAAAGACGGTTTAATAGGATATAGACTTCTAAATGGAGATATGTTCTTTGAGCACATTGAAATATTTCTTTGGATGCTAGCCCCTCTTATTGCACTTGAGAAATCTCTTGGCATTGTAATTGCTGTTCTATTTTGTCTCTCCTCACTTATATTTAGTTTTAAAGTTTTATTGTTATGTAAAATATACACAATGCACAAATCATAAATGCATAGCTCAATTAAATTTTTTAAAGATTTTATTTATTTACTTGACAGAGACAGTGAGGGGAATATAAGCGGGGAAAGGGGAGAGGGAGAAGCAGGCTTCCCTCTGAGCAGGGAGCCTGATGTGGGGCTCGATCCTACGACCCTGGGATCATGACCTGAGCTGAAGGCAGATGCTTAACGACTGAGCGCCCACAGGCACCCCAGTTAATCTTTATATAAATACACACTCATTTAGCTATTCCTCACATCAAAATTCAAAACATTTCCAGTAATCCACAATGTTTCCTTATGCCCCTTCTCTGTCAATATTCACCCTTTTTCTCCTTGGCACTTGGGACTCTCTCTTTAGATATCACAAATTCAAGTCTATGTTTAATTTTTGGGAAAAGAGTTGTCATTTTATCCAGCATTTCTAGGTGTTAATAGCTGGAAGTTTTTTCTTTATCTTACTTAACATATGGCCTTAAGTAGAAGTCACAGAAAAGGTCATGCCCTTTATAACCCAGATAAAATCCAAACTTCGTAAACCTGGTCCACATTGCTCCATGACTTGGCTGTGGTGCACTCCTGAACCTCATCCCCTGTCACTCTCCCCTCATCCAGGCACCACGGGCCTGCTTTCTGCTGTAGAGCATGACAAGCTCATGTCCTGACCCCACACTGCTTCTCCATTTGGCATCCTTTTTCTGTAGTCCTTTGCATGGCTGGTTTACCCTTCACATCACAGTTTCAATGTCAGCTACTCAGAGTGGCATTTCAGTTGTCCTCGTTCTCATTGCTCTATGTATTTCTCTCATGGTCTACGGCTATCTTAATTTTTATTAATCATTATTATTTTGTTCCTGACTACCTCTCCACTGCAAATGTCCACTCTCTGAAGTCAAGAAAGTTGATTGATTCATCGCTGCTATGTCCCTGGGGGTTAGTGGAGTGGGTATCTAACTAAGGTTTGTTAAATCCATAAGTGAAAGAACTCTTGTAGCTGTGGGATGTCTTTAGATCTAAAGAACATACCTCTTACATATGCTTGATCATGAGTGTACTTTAAAAATCCTCCATTTTCACACTGAACCATCTTCCTCCAGTGCATAAGGCACTGTTCATTGGCTGAGTTGGGCACGCCCTGAAATCTGGGCTAGTTCTTGCAAGTTAATAATAGGGCATTTGTACACTAATGAAGAAATTAGATGTCATCTCAACTGCTATCAGAATGACAGTATTTCTGTGGTGTGTCTTAGAGAGTCTAAGTCCCATTGATGTTGGTCCCAATGACCCTTCTCTCCTTGTTAGCTCATCCCTAATCTATCTCTGCTGGGTCCAATTTTAAAATTAAGCTCTATGTCTTTCTTATCTCTCTCTTCCTCCTATAAGCAACCAGCCTGTCCCATGTTATCAAGCTTTTAAACCATTTCTGCATCTCAAATAGAGTCCTGAAAGTTCCTTCTGTAAATCAGAGAGTTTATCTGCATTGGCTAAGTAACGGTTTTAAGAGAATAGGATGTATAATTGTGCCAGATCCTTAGACAGCTCATTATATATTTAAGCTTATAACTTATTGCTCCAGGAAAACTGTATTAAAGCAAAATCACAAATTCCAAAAGCCTACAGAAGTGACTACATTGAGTGTCGATATTTTCACTGCTCCGTCTTTCAGTGGGGCAAATCCATTTGTGAAAGCAAAGGTAACATGGAAGTGTCTTAATAAATGTTCATCCAGTAAACAGATGCATAACAAATATTATATTTCAGTCCAGGTGATTGATTTCTTTCCTTTTCCTCCTCTTCTCTCATGCCTCCCTGGTGGAATCAATGATTAATTGATTGATTTATGTTCTTAATATTTTTTGCACTTGCACTCTGTTTAGCACTGGAATAGGTCTATTAGGAATGAGAGAAGGCAATAGAGTTAGTAAGGGGGTGGAAACAAAATTTTAAGGCACTACGTTTGTACATGAAGATTAGAGCACAAGGTAGTAGTCATTCAAGTGTTTAGTAACTACCACTTATATATTAGTTATTGTCTTAGATATTGGTGATAGGGGATGCCTGGGTGGCTCAGTTGGTTGGGCGACTGCCTTTGGCTCAGGTCATGATCCCGGAGACCCGGGATCGAGTCCCACATCAGGCTTCCTGCTCGGCGGGAAGCCTGCTTCTCCCTCTCTCACTCCCACTGCTTGTGTTCCCTCTCTGGCTCTGTTTCTCTCTGTCAAATAAATAAAATCTTTAGAAAAAAAAAGATATTGGTGATAAATCCTCATAAACATTACATTTGACTGGAGGGAACTAAACATTAAACAGAAGGCATGGGTAGATTCGATGGTATATTATATAGTAATAAGAATCATGATAAAATAAAGGAGGGGAGAAGTACAGGAGTTAAGTGGTAGAGGCCTATGATTTTAAACAGAGTGAACTGGAGAAGCTACAGTGTGAAAATCATTGGGTGAAGGCTTGAGGAAGGGTGCAAGTGATGTGGGCATAACAAGAGTTTATGGTTTATAGAAAAATTTAAGATTGGGCAGATTATTTGTATCAGTTTTTAAACGTTAAGGTAATTTCAAAATAAGCATGTATCATTTTAAGAAGTCAGCTGTCTTGAAACCAGGATCAATACTCTAAAATCAGCCTGCTTAGTAGTACATTGGTCTGAACTGCTGGGCTTCTCCCATCCTGTTCTCACATCCAGTAGAGAGGAACGTCTGGCTGAGCAGATGGGCTGTTAATAAGCTTGACTCCTGTTGTGCATTGGAGTCTTCATTACCTAGGCAGTGTGAGATGTGTCACAGGTGAGTCATGGAGCTGGATGAGGCGGATGGCACCTGTTAGGGTTGGATAAGACAGCATCTTATGCATGCATATGGAAGAGCAGGCAGTCGGTGCCAGTTGGTGGGTGGGAGGAAACCAACTACCTAGAGAATTTCCACTGGGAATATCCTCTCATGGCAGAAAACTTGGAAGGTTGATATTTCTTCCTCCATCCTAATGAGGCTCTCCAGAGTTTTACAACCTAAGAAACAGGTTTTGAGAGGTAAATTCTCCAAAAACATTCCTCTAAGGAAACAATTTTTTGCTCTCTTTGACTGGTTCAGGTATGACTTAACCATTTCTAGATTTCGATTGAATTCTGCACTGAAATCTTTTTGATTATGGGATCAGGATGTAACTTCCTTGAATGTTACCCAAAGCTGCTATCTATCCTTCAGCATATAAAATACAATGTCACTTTAAGTTTAGTCATCTCTGAAGACAGAAATAGGGAAGGAAGTTGGTATTCTAAAGGAGTAATTTTAATAATATATTATTTATTCCAGCCATGTGCATATGGCTAATGAATGTTTATATATTCCAAGTAAGTCATAAGATCTAGTTATTCTGTCATCAAATTCAAATGGTGTAGCTAGAAGTGAAGTTTCTCTTTTCCCTAAAATGTCAGGAAAGATTAATATGTTTTATTTCATGGTATCTAAATGGGAATACATTTGCTAGAAGAAAATATGACTATTATGTAGTCATTTTTATCCTAAATTGCAATAAACTATCAAAAAGAATGGGGCAGAGAAATCAACATTTCTTGGGTGCTTTCTATGCACTGAGTGCTTCACATATATGATTATTTATTTAAACTTCACAAAAGCCCCATGAGGAAGGCATCATCTGCAATTATTGGTTAGGAGAGTTTAAGAAACTTGCCTAGGGTTTCACAGAAAATGGTAGAGTCTGAATTGAAGCCAGGTCTTTTGGATTCCAAACCTTTCTTCACCACTTTATTCCCTTCCCACTAGGTGGTGGATTCTGACTTTTCCATTAATACCATTAGTTTCTTGCTTATTTGTTTTGTTATGTCTTTAGCAGATAATAGGTGTTAGGTGCAATTGGTTAAAACAATATAGTATTTAAAAAAAAACCAGTATTGGCTTGCTGTATAAGTCATCTGTTGCTATATAAAAGTGTCCCCAAACTGAATTACTCCAAAACCTAACAGGGAAAGACAGTGAGTATTTATTTCACATGGTTTCTGAGAGTCCAGAATCCGAGAGCAATTTGGTTGGGTGATTCTGGCTCAGGTTCTCTTATAAGGATGCATTCAAGCTGTTGACTGGAGCCGCAGTCATCTAGGAGCTTATCTGGGCAGGATCTGCTTCCAAGATGGCCGTCAGCAGGAGGTCCCAGTTCCTCACTCCGTGAGCCTCTCCTTAGTGTTACTCAGGACGTGACATCTGCCTTCCCCCAGGCTATGTGATACAAGAGAGAAGGAGAGGGTCCAGGCTGAAAGCTGGAATGTCTTTTGCAATCTAACTTTGGAAATGATGTAGTCTTGCTTCGGCTGTATTCTGTTGGTCATTGTGCGAGGAGCTTACACAGCAGTGTGAATAAAGGGAGCACATCTTGGAGAGTGACTCTCACCCTTCCTGCAACGTAGTCTTTTGTTATGGTCTGAGAAAGAGAAAAGTCTTCCATAAATTGATTTTGGTGGCACACTTGTGCCTGCTTCTTTCATGATAATACTTGAAGGTTGCATAATTTGACATTATCTCATTAGCTTTGTCTCAGGTACATGCAGAGGGAAGAAACTTAGTAATTGCTTTCATGGAGCTACCCAGGCCTTAAATGCTTATTCTCTTAATAGGAGGAGGGACAAAACTCTGCATCCTGTATCTTATTTATTTTTTTTATTGTGTTATTTTAGTCACCATAAAATGCATTATTAGTTTTTGCTGCGGTGTTCCACGATTCATTGTTCATGTACAACACCCAGTGCTCCATGCAATACGTGCCTTCCTTAATACCCACCACCAGGCTCATCCATCGTCCCCTGTATCTTATTTTTAACTCTAACCATACTCCCAAACCTTGGCATCATGTCCCTGCAATTTGTCTCAGTAAGGGTTAAAAGAATCCAATAACAGCTGGAAAAAAAATCCAGGGCCATTTTGCTATCATAAACTTTTCTATTATTCCTTAACTGTGCTCACTTTTCTTTGATCTTCACTTGTCTCAGAGTTGAAGCTGGAAAAGGAAGAGTCCATAGTCTTCTGTGTGCATTTGGCTTTATACTTAAGTTCCCAGGGAATGGACCCTTGAGTTTACTGTCTCTGAATGCGAGCTTTATCTTCCCAGGACAGCCAAGGCCCAGAAGGCCACCTGTGTCATTGTGGCAGATCCTGCAGCTTCTCCCTCCCACCTGCTCACGGTGTAAGTTTGTATATATCAGCTCTGTCCCTTCTCAGGGTAACTATTATCTCTCCAGAACTGGAAAACAATCTAGAAGTTCTATTGTCATTAAAAAATCCTCCTGGATCTCTCATTTGAAGTAGCTTCTAGAGCTCGCATCACCAAACGTTTAGCTTGTCATTTCTCAAAGCTTATAAGAATCTTTCACGATATGGAAATGCTTGTTAAAAATGCAGATTTCTGGACCCTCTCTAGATATTCTGAATTAGAATTTCTGGAATTGGGGCCTAGAATATACCTATGATTTTGAACTTAAATAATGGATTCATTAAAATTTAATTCTCATAATATAAAATTCACCCTCTTAAAGTATACAATTCAGTTGTTTTCAGTATATTCAGAAAGCTGTGCAGCCATCACCAGTAAATAATTTCAGAATGCTTTTATCAGCCACAAAAGAAAGCCTGAACCCATAAACAGTCACTCCCCATACCTTCTTCACTTGGTTCCTGGAAGCCGATAATCTCCTTTTTGTTTCTATGGATTTGCTATTTTGGGCATTTCATATAAATGGAATAATATGATATGTGGCCTTTTGTGATTGCTTTCTTTTTACTTAGCTTAATACTTGCAAGGTTATCTATGTTGTAGCATAAATCATTACTTCATTCCTTCTTATTGCCCAGTAGTAACTCACTGTATGGATATTGCATACTTTGTTTATTCCTTCATGAGCTGATGTCCATTTGGTTTGCTTCCACTTTTGGCTATCATGAATAATGCTGCTCTGAACACTCATGCACAGGTATTGTGTGGACATATGTTTTCAGTTCTCTTGAGTATTGTCATGGGCTGATTTGTGCCCCTCCCAATTCATATGTTAAAGCCTTAATCCCCAGTACCTCAAAATGTGCCTGTGTTTATAAATCAGTCCTTTACAGAGATGATTAAGTTAGAATAAGCCATCAGGGTGAGCCCTAATCCAATCTTCTGGTGTCCCTATAAGAACAGGAGATTAGGACCTACAGAGAGATGCCAGGGGTACCTATGTGCACAGAGGGACAACCATGTGAGGAGGGAACGAGCAGGTGGCCATCTGTATGACAACAAAAGAGGCCTCAGGAGGAATCATACCTGCCAGCACCTGGATCTTGAACTTCCAGACTCCAGAGCTATGAGAAAGTAAATTTATGTTCCTCACGCTGCCCAGTGTGTGCTATTTCATATGGCAACTCTAGCTGACTGATAGAGGTGTGTGGCTAGAAATGGAGTTGCGTGGTCATATGATAACTATGTCATTTCTTACAACCCACTTTCTCTACATCCTTGTCAGTCCTTGTTGTTGTCTGTCTGGCTGTTTAATTATTTTAGCTATCCTACTGGATATGAAGTGGTATCTCATTATGGTTTAGTTTTGTGTTTTCTTAGTGACTCATGAGGTTGAGCATTTTTCCCATATATACTTATGCTTTAAACACAAGATTCATGAGGAATTTTCATTCATATTAAAGCTTAAGAAGAGTTGTAGAGGTATCGTAATTCAAAGTTGTTACCCACCTTAAGTCCTTGCTCTGACACCTCAGTTATCCAGATGAAACTGGACTATGCCAAAGGAGAATGAAAAAAATCATGATTAAAATGAGATTTAGCATTAGGCCAACCGGTCTTCACGTTCATGTGACCTCAGACACTCCCCACTGCTAGAATCCTAGCCTGTGAGACTCTGACATCCAACTGCTGTCTAGAGCAGGAATTGGCAAAGTAGGCTTTGTCTCACTTTGAGAAAGTGAGAAAGGGGAATCCTCTTTCTTTGATCTCTGGGTGTGCCCCTTGGTGCCCATGGAGACCTGGCTGTCCCTCTGCTGCCCCCTCATGGATAAACTGGAGGATGCCTCTACTTCCAAGAGATGTTTGGCATTTCCCAGTTTGGATCTATGTCTTACTTTGGTAGGCTGAGGTCCTGCCTTTGGCCTCACTTAGCCTCTGAAGTTACCTCCCCTTTTGTCCATTCCTGAGAAATTCAGCTGTTTTTAGATGGACTCTCTCCGGGTGTGACTGAGTGTTGACCTAACCCAGCTCCAAAACGCTGCTGACAGTTTGACAAATAACAAGTTTGACAGTCTTTTTGAGGAACTGCTGGGAATGAGATCTTACTAATGTTTCTGTAATAATATTATGATTTTTTTATAAATAGGCAAGAAAAGTACTTTAGAATTAGGCACTGTGTAAGGAGATTGGATGCCATATGTCACTTATGTCTCTTCCTACCATTGCTGGTTTGAGAAATGTCATTAACCTGTAAAAAGGGGACTTAAAATGCTAAGAGGAAAAATCCAGTTCTGCTGTCTGGTTCTGAGCTTTCTGGCCAGCAAGCTGCCATTGTTAACAGCAGCGATCCTAAACCCCTGAAGATGTCATGTGATTAGTTGTTTACAATTTTGAGAGAGGGCTTTTAGGAGGACTTAGCAAATTTAGGAATTTCTACACATTTATATTATCTAGATTGTTGTTCTTGTTCATTCCTGCTATTTGAGATGAGAGTAAGTAGTAGAAGGAAAATGTCAAACACTTGGCATTTCAACTCTCAGCCCCACAAAACTGGGGCAGTTCCATAAAAGCAGGGAAGAGAACTAGTGTGGAAGCTTTCGGCAAAATGTGATCTCTTTGTTATGATGCACTTTAGTGATTACTTCTAGTTTCTTTGTCAGGTAGTCATTTGTGTTGCCTGAAAATAATGTAGTTGTCCTTGTTTTGCAGCAATGAGCATAAAATGGGACATAAAAATAGGATACATGTGGAAGTGGTCAGATTCCCATTTTCCTTTCTCCTTTCCAGTTCATGGGGAAGTCTCCATTTTTCCCACCATTCTTCCTCTAAAAAAGCTGCAAGGGCCAGTCTTGAAGATCTCAAGGCTCCACTGCTACCCCACCTCCCTAGGAGCTAGCTCAAGATTTTTGGACATGATAGGTTTGAGGGACTTCATGGACATTCAAGGGAGAGAGATCTAATGTGCAGTTGGGCCCATGGATGACACATGCATTTTACAAAGTTGGAAAATGACAACAATCTATTAACTCGATGTTTCTGTTTAAGTAGCAAAATATTTCCAAGTAATATGTCATAAAATATGAAATAATATAGAAGTAACCTTACAGATAATTTGTGCATAATGCTCTAGTAATGCCTAAAGAGAGTGATAACATCAATTCAAATTACAGAATTGTCATAATGGTTTGGTTATATGGAAAGACTCTGTTAACATTTCATTGGTCACCATTGATGATCTCCTTTTATTAGATTTATATTTAACAGTGATTAAGTGCCATGATATGCGGGTAGCAGAATATAATAAGGGCTCAGAAATCGTTTTTCCCCAGTGATCTTATAATCTTGCCTTATGCACGTGAATTTTCTTCTTTATTTCTTTAGTATGGGCTGCAGAACAGTTTGCATTATTATTGTTCATAAATTCTGCCCAGATGAGATTAGTTTTATAGATGTGGGATCAATAATACTTGAACACATTTGCAGCTGTGTACTGCCCAATATTGCTCATTAATGGCTTTAAAAGAATCAGTGCATTTTGCTAGAAGCAAAGATAATGAGCCATTGATTATCCCTGCACAGCACAATTTACGGACTATTTTATTTTTAATGCAACGTTAAATTAATTTGTAAAAGATCAGAAGCATTGCTTTATTTCCAAGCTGTGATTAAACAGTTATTGAACTTTCCATAGAGAACATTAATCAATTCTCATCTCTTCTGATCTCCCAGAGTGCTTTGGAAATGAAGATGAATAGCTTGTGATCACCTGCAGTTCTTGGGAGGCAGCAAACCCCAAGGAGAAAACATCCTCTTGGGGCTTAGTTGTGTGAGATGGAATGTGTCAGGAAGGGTCCGAGGTTGTGATGTTGTTTCCCAAGGTCATACTATGGATATATTCTAGATCATTGAGTGAGGAAATAAATTTTATTAGAGTTTTATGTGAAAGCACCTTGAAGAGTATAAAGATACGTAGTTTGTAAAGCATATATGATTTATATGTTTTTGCTTTGGTGGGTATGTAATTAGGCTTATCTAGTTCTGTACTTTAAGATCACTTTTTAAAAATTAACAAACTCATAGGACTTCCCCTTCTTTATCACTTCTTGGCAATCTTCTATTATTGACCAATTAGATATTAATTGTACATAAGGACTAATATCACTGTGGCCAAGTGCCCAGGTCATTAGAATAATCTTCAGATTCACTGACTTCAGAAGAAAAGGACTGATTATATTCTTAAAGTAATTCATAGTAGAACATTTGGGAGCAATCCTAGGGAAATGAGATGGACAGAGTAGAAGAAGGTGTTATGTGGATTCAGATGTCATGGTCTTTGATTAGATGGTAATGGAACCCTAACATAGAAGATAAGACTGTTCTCTCTGGGGACCAGCAGGGTGTAGAACTTCCTTAATTAGATTAAGCAGGACAGATTTAGAGCGATTAAGAATTAGAAGCAGACTTATCTGTTAAGTGAAAGGCAAGTTCTGGAATGATTTGAATAAGAAAACTATCTTGGCGAGGTTAGAAGGTCCCAATAGAGCTTGATATCCAAAGGGTGGATCGAATTGGGTGAACAGTTGCGTTAGGGGCCTAGAAAGAGGTCATGGTGGTCCCAACAGTTGGTCACAGCCCAGGAATTGAAAATCCAAAGATAAGGCACTCTCAAAAGTCTAGGAAGACAGGGATAAATGATGAGCTTAGGATTGAGGTCTATACTTACCAGAGCTGAGTAACATTCAAGTTAGAATGAATTTGATGATGACATTCACTCAGCATCAGGTATTCATTGTCTGTGGTTCTACAGATATGACTTGTTAATTAGACAACAGGGACACAGAGTGGAGATTAGGGACCTAGAGGTGAACTATAGACAGTGAAATGTCTTCAAACGGCACTACCAGGGAGCGCGGATGACAGTTTGCCACTGCTGGCCCTAAGTGTAAGGAGGTGAAGTGGCAGCCATCCGGAGGTGACCTCGGTGATGGATGGGAGGGCTCATCTCTTCTGAAATAGTTCTTGATTGGTGTCTGTCTCTCTTGGTGTTTTCAAACTTCTTTTCAGTTTTTTTTTCCTTAAGGGGTTATTCACTGCTTAGATGATTACCTGTAAAGAATAGATATTTTTGTTTGGATAAAAAAATCCTAGCAGTTCGATGTTGACATATTTTGGTTTATCAGAGATGCAAGCACAGAGTGTACAAGACATGGAGTAGATCTCCTATGAGGAGCAGGAAGGAGAGAAAGACAAAGAGCAGAGGCTTAGGTTCATATCTGCAGATTGCAGGTCTGAGTTAAGGGCTTTGATGGTACTGGATGGTTGGGGAGCTATGAAGGCTACTGGGGCTATGGGGGGAAGGGGGAAATTCAAATAAAGAAAAGCAGGGATTTGGTAAAAGCAATATACAGCTCCCTTATCATGTTGCCCAAGACCTGGGTTCTGTACAACAATAATTCATCAGGTTGAATGAGGTTTTTTAATGAAGGAAGGTCCAGTCATGACTCTGTGTGTGTGTGTGTGTGTGTGTGTGTGTGTGTGTGTGTGTGTGTGTTAGTATGGTATGTGGCAAACATACAGCTGATGAAATTAGACTGAAATCTACAAAGGTGAGGGCATAGTGAACAGTGCAATGTACTAAAGGGTAGAATGATTGTCTGAGTACGGGTATGGTTCCTCCTACACACAAGAAAGGCAAGATTAGACATAAAAAGGGAGACAAGAAGGACAAGTAAAGGGATTAATATATTTAAATATGTAGTGAGGTGTTCATTAAAGGGTTGTAATGAGGGACCTAAGGAGACCTTGAAAGAAGATTGAAGTGTTCAATATTTATGGATTCAGGATATGTGGTTATAAACTTAAAAAAAATGTAGCAGTAAAGGACTTGTTTAAAACCTTTGAGCTTGCTCAGCATTGAATCCACACCATTGCTATTTAGTTGTTCATGAACCAAGTAGAAATATACACTGTTTCAAGAAATAGGAGTATGGAAGAAGATATATGTGTATATAGAAACAGATTGGGGGTGATTGGTTATTTTTTTTTAAGACTTATTTACTTAGTAGAGAAAGAGTTCATGCGTGAACACAGGGAGAGGCAGAGGGAGAGAGAGAAGGAGAAGCAGAGAAGCAGACTCCACAGACTCTCTACTGAGACCAGAATCTGAAGCAAAGCTGGGTGCAGGGCTTAGTCCCAGGACCCTAAGATCATGACCTGAGCCCAAATCAAGAGTCAGCTTGAGTCTCAGGCACACCTAGGGGGTGATTGGCCACTTTAGAAAGTGATTCATCTTGGCATCGATCAGGCAGTCTTAGGGGCCTTATGTCTTTGAGTGTGCAGGACCATAGGGGAAACCTGATCCTAGCTCTTACCAAGGCAGGAAGTCCATCACAAGCAAATTAATTACATGTTGTCTCAGCATTATTATTTTATTTTATTTTATTTAGATTTTATTTATTTATTTGACAGAGAGAAACACAGTGAGAGAGGGAACACACGCAGTGGGGGTGAGAGAGGGAGAAGCAGGCTTCCCACCGAGCAGGAAGCCCCATGCAGCGCTCGATCCCAGGATGCCAGGATCTTGACCCAAGCTAAAGGTAGACGCTTAACAACTGAGCCACCCAGGCACCCCCTGTCTTAGTGTTATTTTTATAACAGCTCATTGTATACAGTGAAGAGTTATTTTCTTAACTTATAAATGGGAAGAAAAAGGAAGAAGATGTCCAAAGTCATTTAGCAAACTATGCCCTGATTTCTAGTCTGGGTCTTTTCCTGCTCAGCTCTGTAGTCACTCACCTTCCACTATTATTGTCAGATGCCTCCTCTCTCTGACACATTCCACGAAGAGTGTGATTATGGAAACAAGTGGCAGGAAATATAGCTCTGGACTCACATAAAGCTGGGTTCAAACACTGGCTACAAATAATTAAATGTGAGTCTATTAAATTGTTTGTAAAGTGGAGTACTTCATTATTTGTTTCTTACAGTGACAAAGATATTGAATGTCAAATGCCAAAGACAGTTCCTGGCACATAGTAGGTGCTCCATAAATGTTAGACACCTGATCCACACATGCCTTTGTTGTCTACCCAGTTGCCTGTGAATATATAGCTGAGCTGTCTTTAAGGACAGACTAATTTCTGCAACTATATGTCCTTTCTAAAAATATAGTTCATTTCTTTTCAATATGTGCCCTTCATCTAAGCATTTCTGTAGACTGTAAAGGATTCATAAAATTCTTGATTTTTGACATATTTCTAGCTATCATTTTGAATCGGAGATTACAGTTTGAACTACCAGAGAACTTTGCATAGGAATTTGATTTATTTGTCTTATACCTTAACTGAAATAAACTTGGTATTAGACTTCTGCTTAAGTTAGCTGAATTAATTCTGCTTTAATTCAAGTTCATCTCTGCAGTGGAAAATGACAGGCATTATTGAGTTCTGTTACACATTTAATAAGGAATGTACACTTCTTATCCTTGCGGGAGCAATTTAATACACTGCAGAGCCTGTCAAAATTCAATTCAAGGTTGAATGACTAATGCATAAAAGTCAATTCCATATCCTATCAGAGATAAAACCAGTTATTTCTTTTTATCAAGGAGATGAGGATGCTATTTGGATCTCTGGTTGCAAAGGTTTGAAACTTCATTCTTTGTTAAGTTAGTGATGTGAGTGTGTAGAAAATTCAGGCATTTTGGGAGTGGACTTTGTCTAAAGAAGCAAATCAACAGAGAGAGACTATGACTTGGTCATTCAGTCCTTTGTGCAGGTACGATTTCTGTAACCTTTGAATTGAGGAATGAACTCATTACAAAGCCAAGAGAAGGAGATAAAGGGAGGTTTCTGCAGGTTCTTTTTTTTTTTTTTAAAGATTTTATTTATTTATTTGACAGAGAGAAACACAGCTAGAGAGGGAACACAAGCAGGGGAAGTGAGAGAGGGAGAAGCAGGCTTCCCGCCAAGCAGGTAGCCCTATGTGGGACTCGATCCCGGATCTCCGGGATCACGCCCTGAGCCGAAGGCAGTCACTTAACCAACTGAGCCACCCAGGCACCCATGCAGGTTCTTATCTTTCCACCGATACAGCTGTGGTCCCACTTTTTATATGTGTGTATATGTGTGCATGAATATGGGTGCATGCACATTAGTGTGTGTGCAAAAGTATAACCTTGGGCACTGGGCCTGGCACTGCAGGCAACCTCTACTCAGCATCTACTCGTCAAGTACCTTCCAGACATTACTCTGGATGCTTAGGGTATAGTGAAGAAAACATTCAAAATCCCTGCCCTGTGGAGCCTCTATTGTAGTGGAAGGAGAAAGACAGGAAATAATAAAAATAGTAAGTATGCTGTGTGGATGTCAGATGCTGGTGGGCTCTATGAAGAAAAGCAAAACAAGGGCAGAGGAAGAGGGATATTATGGGGGCACGACTTCATGAATTAGAATGAGCATGGATGGTTGAAGTGACACATGTGGAAGTAAGTTATTTGGGGGAAAAGCATTGTAACAAAGGGAATAACATTACTGAAGCATGGAGGCTGAACATGCTGGGTGTGCTGGGGAACACCAAGAAGGCCAAGCTGGTTGGAGCAGAGTGATGGGGAGCAGCAGGAGATGAGACCAGAGAAATAACAGAGGTCAAAATCCAAGCCATGCTCTCTCATCCAGTTTATGTTATTGATTGTTTTGCTTCCTGTTTGCTGCCCTTCTGTCCTTGTGTTCTCTTCACAGACCAACACAGGTTTTCTCAACCAGGACACCTGCTGACATTCTGGGCCAGGTAATTTTTTGTTGTGGGAAGTTGCAGGATGCTTCGCGACATCCCTGAGCTTTACTCTGGTGCCAGTAGCACACTGTCCTGCCCCAAGGCATCCAATCCAAAGTGTCCCAGATATTACCAAATATTCCCTGACTGGTGGCAGAGGGGGAATTACCCTCAGTTTAGAACCATTGAGCTATAGCAATTCTTTGAAAATGTAAGTCGTGTCAATTTGCTTCTTGGCTCAAACCTTTCAGTATCTTTTCATCTTACCTAGAAAAAAAGCCCAAGTTCCTACAGTGATCTGTAAGGCCTTAACCTAGTGTGGGTTCATGAATTCCAACTAGGTATCTTTTTTCATTTTATCTTCTAGCTTATTCACTTCGTAGCCATTCCTGCTGTACCCCTAACATTCCAGGCACACCCTCATGGAAGGGCTTGCTCCCTTGCTGTTTGCTTCATCTGGAACATCTTTCTCCTCAGGCATCTTGAAGCTTGCTTTATCACCTCCTTTAGATCTTCACTTAAGGTTGCCTTCTCAGGGAGGGTCATTAAATTTATCTCCTTTCCTACTTTATTTTCTTCACACACTTACCAAACATGGTATAATTAACTATTTTCTAATTTCTTGTTTTATCCACAAATCCACTAGGTTGTAAGTTCCAGGAGGCAGGATTTTCCTTGGTTTTTGCCTTTTCTAATACTTTGAACATTGCACATAGTGCATATTCAGTCAACACCTGATGAATGAATGAGTGAGTGAAAGAATGAATGAGTGAGTGAGTGATGAATGAATGAATGAAGGGCAGGCCAGAGGGGGAAGCAAGTTAAGCCACAGATATGGTTTTATAATGGACCCCCCCCAAAACCTTCAGGATTTGGAGGCCATCTTGTACAGTCCCCTGCCCCTGCCTTCTACTGTAGAGCACGGTTTTGCCATCATGGTTTTGCCATGATGAGTGGTTTTGCCACTCAAGGAGTGGCAGCCAGCGAATACCCATGCTGGGGAACTTGCCAAATGCAACAAATGCTGTTTAGAAACAAAGGAGCCTGTCTAACGGAGACATTATCCATTTGTTAAACAAACCATTAGTTTGGTGGCAGAAGCTGCACATGTGATGAATCTACTAATTTACAGATCATTATTGGACATTAGTTAATTGCCAGACAACTCCATGGCCTAGGAAACACTGGGGAAGCCTCTGTCACTAAGGAGCTCGGATATCTCAGTTCTTAATAATTAGGGGGCTTCTATCTCAGAGTGAATGAGTGAGCGGGTCCTCTGTCTTCCTGGTGTTCCACTGCTACTTCCAGAATTGTTTCTGAGCTTTTGTTCTTAAATATAAATTATACATAATGCTGAATATTTAAATGGCACAGAAAGATACCCAAAGTCACCTTCCAGATGCATTTTATGCATGGTCCACAAATAAACACACACACACACGTGTATATATACATATGTGTGTGTGTGTGTGTATATATATATATATATATTCCAGCTATATATATATATATATATTCCAGCTATATATATATATATATTCCAGCTATATATAGTAATCACACAGATATATGGTTATACATATTTCTTTATACAGTATAGATATATACCACAGGTAGTATATGTTATGTACAGTATATATTTAATGTGTATATACCATATATTATATATAATATTCAGACTGTGATTATATATAGTACATACATAGTATGTAGCTATTGTGTGTGTATACGTGTGTGTGTGTATATATATATATATATATATATATATATATACACTATATATATACACTCTCATACACACATGTGTATATCTAAAAATGTCACAGACAGGATCTTCTTGTTTCACATCAGATTTCACTTAATGTTATATTTAGAGTATCTTTAGAGCATAAACAGATATAGTCAGTTCTTGTTCAATGGTTGTATAGTATTCTATTTGTGTTTGTTTAATAATTAATCAGATATTAGTGATAGTTGATATCTAGGTTTTATTTATTTGTGCTCTTATACAGATAACAAGATGAATGTTATCTATAAATGTACCATGATAAATTTTGTGAGTGTATCTGCAAGGTATATGCCTAATAGTGGAATTTCTGAGAAAGGAATATTTGCACTTAAAAATAGGAAACAGCCATATTTATACTCTGAACAGAAGGATAGGAGACTGCCTACTTCTGTTAACTTTTGCTAACCTTTTATGCTTTAAAACTTTTTGATTTGTGCCAGTTTGAAGGTTAAAGAAATATGTCTAATTTTTAAATTTGCATTTTTAAAATTCTGAGTAACGTCAAATATATTTTTTCCACATACCAATCAGTCTTGTATTTGTGCATATGTGGGAAGAGACAGTTAGCTTGTCATTCAAAAGCTGTGCCTGATCATCTTTTTGCTGATGGTTATATACCGCTAGATAGGACTTACTGTGATCTGTTCTCTTGATCTCCTCCCATACCACTCTGTAATGAAAGGACTCTTGCTGTGTTTTGCTAACCATTCCCATTACTTATCCCATGGTTTGGTAGATGGTTGGCTTTCTCTTATGAATGTGGATGTTGTGAAAAATTGTTGAGTCAGTTGGTGAAAAGCAACTGGGATGGTGAAGCTAGTGGAAATGGCAAAATATCAGATGTAATGGTTAAAACTTAGAACAATTATGAATTAAGTAATTGTAAGGACAGTTAGAGCTGGTTAAAACAGGCAATTTACTAAAAGTTCAATGCAAATAGGTAATCATATTTTTACAGTTTCTGATGCTGCGTGGCATTTTCACTTTAGTTGTGACATTTAGGGTAAAACAGTGACTATTTCACTCATTCATTCTTTTATTCATTCATTTATTTGAGAGAGGGAGCACAAGTTAGGGAAGGAGTAGAGGGGGAGGGACAAGAGGGCTCCCTACTCAGAGCATGGAGATGGGCTCGATCCCACAACCCTGAGATCATGACCCGAGCTGAAATCAAGAGTTGGATTCTTAAGGAATTGAGTCACCTAGGTGTCCCTAAAATTAAAAATAAAATATTTTAAATATGTGTTGTTCAGTTGAGGTTTATTATTATTTTGATTATTATTCTACTCATGTTGATATTTTCTTTGTAAAGAGTTGTTGTTAACTCAAGTGTGACTTTTCAAAATATCTGGACACCATTTTTTCCCCTCTCTTTAAGTGGATATATAATTTTATGAAGGCAGAAAAATTATACAGAAAATAGAAAAATAGAAATTATATGTTACACTTTCACTTCATGTGCTGGGGGAAATTTTTTAAAAATATGGTGTGATGCTCTCCTTACATTGGATAAACTTAATATTTGGGATGTCTTTTCAGGCTGGATATCTCTTGAAATTAAGTCTATTGTGCATATTAGATATTAAAGTCTCCTTTTCAAGCAGTGAAAAATTTTAAGCATTGCCTGTGTCATTTAAATGGATACATGGATTTCATTATCCTAGCTTAAAAGTAACTGAAAGATGGTTAGGTTCCATAGGCAATTATTTTAAAATCAGGATTGCCCTCATTTTTGTCTGTGTTACTCAAGTATAAATTTGGAAGAGCACATGCGAATATAAGGATGACCCCTTTACAACTGATAGTTCTTAAAGGAATACACTGAAACATTAAAGATAAATAACGTACTATTGAATGCTTATCTTAGATGTAGTAAAAGAAAGTAAACAGAGGAATGATGCACTGCTGTATCAGAACATACAGAGCTAGGGGGGAAAATCAGGATTGCGCGAAGAGAACAGATTAAAGCAGGTTTCATTATTTCCTGGCAACAATCCTTATGAGAGAGGGGAAAGGATAGAGCGAGAGCGAGAGCGAGAGCGAGAGCGAGAGAGAGAGAGAGAGAGAGAGGAAGGAGAAAGAAAACCAGAATCTGTGGAGCCATAGGTCCATTAGGCAGAAAGTGGAAGTGAGTAGCCCCACACCAGAATGTGTCAAGTTGGACTTGTCTGCAGTAATTTAATTTTTAACTTCATATTCTTTCTGAAGTCAGTGAGAAATCCCTGTGTTTGATCCCCTGGAAAAAAAAGAGAGACTGTTGTTTTAAAGTCCATAGTATTTATTTCTTTTTTGGAATATGGGAAGTACAAACCCCAAATATGCAAAACTTAAAAAATAAAAAAGCCTAGACCATTTAACTAAAGCATCACTTTTTTGGTTCTTGTGTTTTTTTAAAAATAATGCTGAGATTAACACTAGGGTGATTACAACTTTTGAATTTACTAATATAGGCTCCTGAATTTTCATAAAACACATTGTATTGGTTATTTTGGGGGGTCTATAATGCATCTTTTAATTTTTTTATATATTTATTTTTTTTATTTTTTATTTTTTATTTTTTTTCAGTGTTCCAAGATTCATTGCCCATGCCCCACACCAAGTGTTCCATGCAATAGGTGCCCTCAGTACCCACCACCAGGCTCTCCCGTCCCCCTACCCCCTCCCTCCAAGTCCCTCAGTTTGTTTCTGTGTCCAAAGTCTCTCATGTTTTGTTTCTCTCCCCGAATTACCCTACTTCCCATTTACTTTCCTTCTCCTACTGTCCCCTTAATGCACCACAAGTAAGTGAAACCATGTGATACTTGACTTTCTCTACTTGGCTTGTTTTACTCAGCATAATCTCTTCAAATCCAGTCCATGTTGCTACAAAAGTTGGATATTCATCCTTTCTGATGGAGGCATAGTATTCCATTGTATATATGGAACTTATCCATTCATCTGTTGAACGGCACCTTGGCTCTTTTCACAGTTTGATGATTGTGGCCATTGCTGCTATGAACATTGGGGTACATATGGCCCTTCTTTTCACTACATTTGTATCTTTGGGGTAAGTGCCCAGTAGTGCAATTGCAGGGTCATAGGGTAGCTCTGTTTTTAATTTTTTAAGGACTCTCCACACTGTTTTCCAAAGTTGCTGCACCAACTTGCATTCCCACCAACAGTGTAAGAGAGTTCCCCTTTCTCCGCAGCCTCTCCAACACTTCTTGTTTCCTGACTTGTTAATTCTGGCCATTGTGACTGGTGTAAGTTGGTATTTCAGTGTGGTTTTGATTTGAATTTACCTGATAGCTAATGATGCTGAACATTTTTTCATGTGTCTATTAGCCATTTGTATATCTTCTATGGAGAAGTGCCTCTTCATGTCTCTTGCCCATTTTTTGATGTGTTCATCTTCTTTTTGGATGTTGAGTTTGAGTCGTTCTTTTTTTTTTTTTTTTAAAGATTTTATTTATTTGACAGAGAGAAACACAGCTAGAGAGGGAACACAAGCAGGAGGAGTGAGAGAGGGAGAAGCAGGCTTCCCACTGAGCAGGGCACCCGATGTGGGGCTCGATCCCGGGTCTCTGGGATCATGACCTGAGCTGAAGGCAGTTGCTTAACCAACTGAGCCACCCAGGTGCCACTGAGTTGTTCTTTATAGATCTTGGATATCAGCCCTTGGTCTATAGTGTCATTTGCAAATATCCCCTCCTATTCTGTGGGTTGCCTCTTTGTTTTGTTGACTGTTTCCTTTGCTGTACAGAAACTTTTTATTTTGATGAAGTCCCAGAAGTTCATTTTCGCTTTTGTCTTTTTTGCCTTTGGAAACGTGTCTTGAAAGAAGTTGCTGTGGCCGATGTCAAAGAGGTTACTGCTTATGTTCTTTTCCAGGATTTTGACGGATTCCTGCCTCACGTTGAGGTCTTTCATCCACTTCGAGTTTGCCTTTGTGTGTGGTGTAAGGGAATGGTCTAATTTCATTCTTCTATACATAGCTGTCCAATTTTCCCAGCACCATTTATTGAAGAGACTGTCTTTTTTCCACTGGATATTTTTTCCTGCTTTGTCAAAGATGATTTGACCATAGATTTGTGGGTCCATATCTGGACTCTCTACTCTGTTCCATTGGTCTATTTGTCTATTTTTGTGCCAGTACCGTGCTGTCTTGGTAATCACAGCTTTGTAATAAAACCTGAAGTCAGGTAACGAGATGCCCCCAGCTTTGCTTTTCTTCTTCAGCAATTCCTTAGCGATTCGGGGTCTTTTTTGGTTCCATATAAATTTTAGGATTGTTTGTTCCAACGCTTTGAAGAATGTTGGTGGAATTTTGATTGGAATGGCATTGAAAGTATAGATTTCTCTGGGCAGTATAGACTTTTGACAATGTTTATTCTTCCGACGCATGAGCATGGAATGCTCTTCCATCTTTTTGTGTCTTCTTCAATTTCTTTCATGAGTGTTCTGTAGTTCCTCAAGTACAAATCATTGACTTCTTTGGTTAGGTTTATTCCTAAGTATCTTTATGGTTTTTGGTGCTATAGTAAACGGAATCAATTCTCTGATTTCCCTTTCTATATTTTCATTGTTAGTGTATAAGAATGCAACTGATTTCTGTGCATTGATTTTGTATCCTGCCACATTACCGAATTGTTGTATGAGGTCTAGTAGTTTGGGGGTAGAGTCTTTCAGATTTTCCACATAGAGTATCATGTCATCTGCAAAGAGAGAGAGTTTGACTTCTTTGCCAAGCTGAATACCTTTTATTTCTTTCTTTTGTCTGATTGCTGTTGCTAGGACTTCTAACTCTATCTTGAACGGTAATGGTGAGAATGGGCATCGTTGTCTTGTTCCTGATCTCAGAGGGAAGGCTGCCAGTTTTTCCCCATTGAGAATGATATTCACTGTGGGTTTTTTGTAGATAGATTTTATGAGGTTGAGAAACGTTCCCTCTATCCCTATACTCTGAAGAGGTTTGATCAGGAACGGATGTTGTATTTTGTCAAATACCTTTTCTGCATCAACTGAGAGTACCATGTGTTTATTCTCTCTTCTCTTATTAATTTGTTCTATCACATTGATTGATTTGCAAGTGTTGAACCACCCTTGCATCCCTGGGATAAAACCCACCTGGTCATTGGTATAATCTTTTTAATGTATTGTTGGATCCTGTTGGCAAGGATCTTGTTGAGAATCTTGACATCCATATTCATCAGAGATATTGGTCTGAAGTTCTCCTTTTTGATGGGGTCTTTGTCTGGTTTGGGGATTAGAGTAATGCTGGCTTCATAGGAAGAGTCTGGAAGTTTTCCTTCCATTTTTACTTTTTGAAAGAGCTTCAGGAGAATAGATGTTATTTCTTCTTTAAATGTTTGGTAGCATTCCCCAAGGAATCTGTCTGGTTCTGGACTCTCGTTTTTGGGGAGGTTTTTGATCACTGCTTCAATCTCATTACTAGATATAGGTCTATTCAAATTGTCAATGTCTTCCTGTTTCAGTCTTGGAAGTTTATAGGTTTCTAGGAATGTATCCATCTCTTCTAGGTTGTCAAACTTATTGGCATATAATTGTTGATAGTAATTTCTGATGATTGTTTCTATTTCCTTGGTGTTAGTGATGATCTGTCCCCTTTCATTCATAATTTTATTAATTTGGGTCTTCTCCCTTTTCTTTTGGATTAGTTTGGCCAATGGTTTATTGATATTATTGATTCTTTCAAAGAGCCAGCTTCTAGTTTCGTTGATGGGTTCTACTGTATCTCTAGTTTCTGATTCATTCATTTGTGCTCTAATCCTAATTATTTCCCATCTTGTCTGAGGTGTTGGTTTAATTTTTTGTTGATTTTCCAGTTCTTTAGTGTGTAATGAGAGTTGGTGTATTTGGGATTTTTCAATTTTTTTGAGTGATGTTTGCAGGGCTATGAATTTCCCCCTTTGGACTGCCTTTGCTGTATCCCATAGGTTTTGGATCGATGTATCTTCATTCTCATTGGTTTCCATGAAGTGTTTCAGTTCTTCTTTGATTTCCTGGTAGGTATACAGATTCTTGAGCAGGATCGTCTTTAGCTTCCAAGTGTTTGATTTTCTTCTGAACTTTTTATGGTGGTTGAGTTCCAGTTTCAGCATTGAGTTCCAGCATTGTGGTCAGAGAATATGCAGGGAATAATCTCAGTCTTCTGATATCAGTTGAACCCTGATTTGTGACCTAGTATATGGTCTATTCTGGAGAAAGTTCCATGTGCACTGTAGAAGAATGAGTATTCTGCTGTTTTAGGGTGAAATGTTCTGTATATGTCTATGAGATCCATCTGGTCCAGTGTTTGTCATTCAAGGCTCTTGTTTCTTTGTTGATTTTCTGTTTAGATGATCTGTCCCTTGCTGAGAGTGGTGTGTTAAGATCTCCTACAATTAATGTATTTGTATCAATATGATTCTTTATTTTGCTTAACAGTTGGCTTATGTAGTTGCTGCTCCCATGTTGGGGGAATAAATATTTACAATTTTAAGTCTTCTTGGTGTATAGACCCTTTGAGAATGATGTAGTGTCCTTATGTGTCTCTGACTACAGTCTTTAGATTAAAATCCAATTTGTCTGATATGAGAATTGCTACTCTGGCTTTCTTTTGCGGTCCGTTGGCATGAAAGATGGTCCTCCCTCCCCTCACTTTCAATCTGGAAGTGTCTTTAGATTCAAAATGTATCATGTAGACAGCATATGGATGGGTCCTGCTGTTTTATCCAGTCCGCAACACTGTGCCTTTTTATTGGAGCATTTAGGCCATTCACACTGAGAGTGATTATTATTTTATTTTTTTTTTAGATTTTTTTTTTTTTAGATTTTTTTTTTTATTGTTACTAAATTTTTTTTTCCAGTGTTTCAAGATTCATTCCCCATTCCCCACACCCAGTGCTCCCCGCTTTAGGTGTCCCCAGTACCCACCACCAGGCTCTCCCATCCCTCCACCCCCCTCCCTCCAAGTCCCTCAGTTTGTTTCTGTGTTCAAAATCTCTGTTGTTTC